>JAKSZT010054473.1:5040910-5147994 GCA_026826555.1 Tolypeutes matacus | reverse complement strand
GGAAGGAAGGAAGGAAGGAAGGAAGGAAGGAAGGAAGGAAGGAAGGAGGGAGGGAGGGAGGGAGGGAGGGAGGGAGGGAGGAAAGAAAGAAAAAGAAAAGGAAAGGAAAGGAAGAAAGAAAAGGAAAAGAGAGAGGTGCACTGGATCTTTATATCCCTTCAGATGCTGGTGAAAAGCCAGAAACTGCTTATTCTGAAAGAAGCTGAGTCTAGCATCTGTGCTGGACCCTCTGGGATCTGCCAAATCAAACAATACAAGAAAGAAATAAGAAATCCAACCAGTGAAAAAGAGCACTGGATCTTTAAGTGTTGGTAGATGCTGGAGTGAAGCCAGAAGCTGCTGCTGCAGACAATGCTGAAACTAAGGCCAGAATCTATTTTGTGTCCCCAGGGATCTGATAGACCAGGAAACAATAATGTTTCAATTTTGGTTTATTAGTTGTGAAAAATATAACATAGTGATGTAAGATATTAACAGTAGGGGAGACTGTTGAATTCTTTGTACTATCTTTGCAATGTTTCTGTAAATTTTAAAAGTATTCTAAAATAAAAAATGTTTACCAAAATATTTTCAGAATTAAAAACTTGTGTTTTTTTACTTGATTTCAACATAATGATGAAATGCAGAATAAAATTTCTCTAAGAATTGTTAAAGCTTTGATCATTCAAACCAACATCTGGATTGCTTTATATGTTTTGTGATATGTCTATAAAAGGACCTGTTAATTATGTAGATATTATTTCCTTATTTCATTCCTTATTCAAACCTTGTTCAAGTTCTGGTTCTTTTGTGAGGAGTTTATGTTGATAATTACAAAATACTTTGAGCTCCTTTGCATTGAATATTTGTTCTATTCATTAGCTGAATCAAACTGTTTAGCATTTAACTCCCACCTAGTACACTGTTTTTTCAGTTCTTGTTTATTTGTATATTTGTAGGACCACAGGATTTTGAGTCCGACAGCCTGGGATCAAATTCCAGTTCCCTAGGGAAAATTATAAAATCTCTTTTCACCTCTATTTTCTTATCCTTAAAATGGAGATGATACTGATGCAAGATTAGTCCCTATTTCACAAGATTTCTTTGAGGAGTAAATGAAACAATGCATGCTAGATAAAATTCCAGTGGAAATGCTATCAGATTTGGAGCATGATACATTTGAGTAAGAATCCCAGCTCTGATCTTCACTATTTGCATGAACTAGGGAAAAATATATAATATCCTAGAATTTCACTTTCTTTTTGTTCTTAAAAATAGTTTTTTAAGAGTATTAACTAAAATAACATATGTGACATGCCTAACTTTTCTTACTACAGACACTCTCAATAATGTGAGTTTTTCTTTAACTTTCCCCAGGTAGAGTTGGATAAGGTTTCTCATTTTAAATGAAAAGCAAACAAAATGATAAGTCCCTTCTATTAAAAAGAAGATTAATAATTCTATTTTTTGTCCAAACCTTTGGGCAATCCAGAAATTCCAATCTAATATTGATGCTTTCTTTACAACCAATATAGTGTTTAGTATTCCAAGTCCTGGAGTGAATATAATAATGTGTGACTCATTAAATTCAATTTAATAGTTAAAACCAAGAAAGTGAACAGAGTTGCTAGGCAAGCACATATTCACAAATGATCATTAGACTTAGGTTGGTGAAATACATTCATTGAGGTGGTTGGCAGAAATAGTAGCAATAACATCCTTTATACCCTTCAGGTAGATTTCACCATGGTTAGCATTTTACAACATTCACTTTATCACTCTTTTTTCTTCTCTCTCTTCTATTGTAAGCTGCTGACATTATGTCCCATCATTCCTTAAACATGATTTTATATTTCGTAGGACACTCTCCTTTCCTCATCACAGTGTCACCATTAAAATCAGGATATTAACTTTGATACAGTAAAACCATCTAATTCCACAGATTTCATTCAGATTTCACCAGTTTTTCCCAATAATGACATTTATAGTATAAGGACCCAGTCCAGGATAATGCACTACATTTATTTGTTATTTCCCCATTCTTCTGCAATCTGTTTTTCTCTTCACTTTCATTTTGTTAGTATTTTTGTAGAATACAGACTTCTTATTGTGTAGTATGTCCCTCAATTTGGTTTGCTAGTGTTTTACTTAATATTAGATTCCATTGGCCAGGTATCTTGGAAAATATCAACTGTAGAAAATAATATGACTTCATACCATTCTTTATTATCTATATGTTTAATACTTACCAACATATATAAAACTCTCAGTCTTAAACAAAAATTTATTTCTGGTTTTGTTTTTTGCTCATTGTCTATGTATTCCACTTATGAAATATCAATTGCCTTTTTGACATTAAATTCCTTCATATTCTTTATGCCCTCCACAATCCATTGCTTGCTTTTTTTTTCTTTTCATTGACATTTATGTTTTTCACTTTCACAATAATATACACTCTAAATGCCAGTTTTAGTCACCCCACAAATAATCAAGCATTATGGTGAATGTGATTGATACAATCTTGTGACTGTTAATATGATTCCAAGACAATTCTTTTGGAATATTTACTTTGTAAATATTAGCAAAGGTCTGCTTTGGTATAAAAAAGTATTAGACCCTGTGTTTCTATGTAACTGATTATCAGAATCGAATGAGTAAACATTCCCCCAAGATAATTCACACAGAAGTAGATATTTTATCCATACTTTCCTAATACAATAGATTAATACAGGAAAAATGATTTAAAAAATTTTAAAGTCTGATTAAAATTGTTCAAGTTAGAAAATAACTGCATTTAGTTAATTTAATTGGCCACAGCTAACCATAAACATTACCTCAACCATGTAGTCACCAATAAAATTACTCTAGATGAATTAGGTCAAGTAATGATGCTTATTATCCTCCACATGGTATTGCTCGCTCTAACATACACCTGGCTTGAGTAACCATATAAGGATTCAATTTAGAGACTTAAATTCTAACTTATTTGTTGAGCTAATCAGACCAGACTCCTCTTTTAATGGAAATAATACATGATGGAAGTTATAATTATATTTCAGAAGAAACATTTTTGGATTAATTGGATTAAGATAGAGTTTTCAGTAAATTCTTAAATTCTTTTTTAAAAAAATTTAGTTTTATCCCCAAATTTATTCTTTTCCTATAGAACTGCATCCAACTTCATGGTTTTCTTAAGATGCTCCAAAAAGCATGTCAATATTTTCTTTAATCTGTAAGTTAACCATTCTTTATAATTCTATTCTCTGCTATTTCTTCCTGACAGCTGCCAGTCGGCAGATAGCTGGCCCATTTAGATTACACACCAAGACTTGCTCCTCCTGTACTTTGCTCCACTGCATTGAGATCTGTTATTGACATCTAACTCTAGCAGCCTCATGTCTCTATACTGCAAATAAGAACTACTCTGGGAGAGGTCTGGAATTTGTTCCATTATGTACTGGAACAGGGCCAAAGTCAGACTACTTGATTTTGAGTCCGGTGGCAGTTTTCCCAGAACAATGTTTTCTCAAGAAGCCAAGAGATTTGAAACAACCTAAAGTTTCACAAAGAGCTCTTCCCCAAGATGTAAGATATGCTTACCTGAAATTACAGCCATTATTTTATGAATTTGACAAAATTGGCAGTATTAATTGGGTTGATCATGTTTTAATTAATATATATCCAAAAGAGAGGGAAGAAAAATAATTTCTATTTTTTCTATTTTGTTGTATTAAGACTAGATTCTTGAACTCTGAGGTGAGACTCAGAAATTATAAATTTAATTTTGTTGTGAGGTCTATGTTTTTATTTCTGCTTTAAAATAGGAAAGCTCTAGAGTTAGGGACCTAAAGTTAAAGGGACATCCTCCTCCTAGAGTTTCCTGTCAAAGTACATTTACACTGTCCAGGACTTTTACTACATATCAGGTATTGTGTGAGGAACTTTATATACATTATTTTATATAATCTGTGTGCTAACTCTATAAAGTATCATTTTTCATTCCCATTTTATATGTGTGAGAATTGAGAATTAGAGACATTAAATAGCTTGGTGACAAAACATTTTCACAAACGATATGCTAGTAAGTATAGAGGAAAAATTCATTATCTTTTCTGTGCTTCCAAGTCGATTTATATCAATATCTCCCATAATAATAAAAGGTTAGATTTACATCTTTCTTTAGAGATTATAAAGAGCAAAAGGTTTTTGGAAGTTCATGGAATTAGCTGTCTCTCTAAAAATGAAACTATTGAGGCCAGACAATTTGGGCATATCTACAGCCATATAGCTAATATCTGATAGTAACTGATAAACTTTATAGAATTTAACTCTCCTAATTTTCAGTCTTGTTTTTTATATTTTTCATATGGAAATTTTGAAAATTCTGAGTAATTCTAAAGAATTGGTATATCACACAGATGCTGGCCACACATAAAACTCCTGGAACCCTGTGCATTTTAAGCATTAACATCCTATTCCCTATCCCTATCCCGTCACCTGCTAACCTCTGTTATAGATTCCTACTCTATGGGCCTGCTTATTCTAATTGTTGCAAAGTAGCAAGATCATACAATATTTGTCCGTTTGTTTCTGGCTTATTTCACTCAACATGATGTCTTGATTTGCATTTCCCTGATGGCTAAGGATGGTGAGCATCTTTTCCTGTGCTTTCTGTCCATTTGTAGATACTCTTTGGAGAGATGTCTATTCAAATATTTTGCCCATTAAATTGGGTCTTTGTCTTTTTGTTGTTAAATTGAAGGGTTTCTTTATATTTTCTGGATATTTAACCCTTATTGGATATGAGATTTCCAAATATTTTCTCCAATTGTGTAGGTTGTCTTTTTATTTTCATGATAAAGTTCTTTGAGGCACAAAGTTTTTAATTTTGATGATGTCTCATTTATCTATTTTTCCTTTTGTTGCTTGTGCTTTGGGTGTAATGTCAAAGAAGGTATTAGGTCCGGCAGATGCTTCCCTAAGTTTTCTTCTAGGAGTTTTATAGTTCTGGCTCTTATATTTAGGTATTTGATACATTTTGAGTTGGTTTTTATATAAGCTGTGAGGTATGGGTCCTACTCCTTTTTCATGAAAATGTTGATCCAGTTTTCCCAGAATCATTTTTTGTTACTTCCCAATTGAATGGTCTTTGCCACCTTATCAAAAATCACTTGGACATAAAGGTGATGGTTGAATTCTGAACTTTCAATTCTATTCCATTGTTCTTTATTTCTGTCCTTATGCCAGTACCATGAAACTTTGATTACTGTGGCTTTGTAAAAAGTTTTAGGATCAGGAAGTGTATGTCCTTCAACTTCGTTCTTCTTTTTCAAGATGGCTTTGGCTATTTGGGGGCCCTTATCATTCCATATAATTTAATGATTGGTTTTCCCATCTCTGTAAATAACATTGATGGAATTTTGATTGGGATTGCATTGAATCTATAAATTGCTTTGGGTAATATTGACATCTTAACCTTATTTAGTCTTCTAACCCATGCACACAGATGCCCTTCCATTTATTTAAGCATTCTTGTTTAAAAATTTTTTATTTTATTTTAAAAGAAGCTTTAGATTACATAAATGATACTTTGAAAATATAGGGGATTTCCATATAGCCCACTCCTTCCTCCTCCCACAATTTTCCCCATAAAAAACATCTTTCATTAGTGTGGTATATTTGTTACAATTGATGAACACATATTGAAGCATTGCTACTAACCATGTTCAATAGTTTACATTATAGTTTACATTTTGCATGGCACATTTTATAGGTTTTGACAAAAATGTATAAACGCTTGTACCTGTCATTTCAATGTCATTCAGATCAATTCCAGTGTCCCCCAAATTCCCCATGTTATACCTATTCTTCCCTCTCCCTCCCCTCAGAATCTCTGGTGACCACTGCCCTTATATCAATATTACAAGTACTTCCATTGCTAGAAAAATCCTAAGTCTACCTTAGTCCGTAGTTACATTCCCTCCTTATGTTTGTTCATTCCTCAATCTTGAAGATTTTAGGATGGTGATGCCCACTCTGTTTCTGATTGAGAGGAGGCTTAGAGCCCATGGAGCAGAAGGATGGAACTGTCTTGCTTGCAGTTGTAGATACTCCAAAAGAATGAGAGAGGATCACCATCCCATGCCCTATACAAAAATTAACTCAAGATGGATCAAAGATCTAAATATAAAAGCCAAGACCATAAAGCTCCTAGAAGATAATGTAGGGAAATATCTATGATATCTTGTAATAGGAAATGGTTTCATAAATTTTACACCCAAAACACAAGCAATGAAAGAAAAAATAGATAAATGGGACCTCCTCAAAATTAAAAACTTCTGCGGTTCAAAAGAGTTTGTTAAGAAAGTGAAAAGGCAGCCTTCTCAATGGGAGAAAATATTTGATAACCATTTATTCAATAAGGGCCTAATATCCAGCATATATAAAGAAATGCTACACCTTGAAAATAATAAGACAATCCATTTAAAAAATGGGCAAGGGATTTGAATAGACACTTTTCCAAGGAAGAAATACAAATGACTAAAAAGCACATGAAAAGATGAGCAACATTGTTAGCTATTAGGGAAATGCAAATCAAAACTACAATGAGATATTATATCTATTAGACTGGTGGCTATTAAAAAACAGAACTATTTACATATTCTTTGATTCCTGTTAGCAATGTTTTGTCGTTTTTGTATATAAGTTCTTTACATCTTTGTTTAGATTTATTCCTAGATATTTTATTCTTTTAGTTGTTTATTTGAATGAAATTTCTTTCTTGATTTCTTCTTTGTTCATTTCTTGTGTATAGAAACACACCTTTTTTTGGTTTATTGAACTTGTACCCTGCCCCTTTGCTGAATTCATTTCTGAGATCCAGGAGCTTTGTTAGGGATTTTTCAGGATTTTGTATATGTATGATCATATCATCTGCAAACAGGGAATGTTTTAGTTCTTCCTTTCCAATCTGGATGACTTTTACTTCTTTGTCTTACTTAATTGCTCTGGATAGAAGCTCCAGTACAATGTTGAATTAAGAGTGGTGATAGTAGGCATCTTTGTCTTGTTCCTGATCTTAGAGGGAAAACTTTCAGTCTTTTACCACTAAATCGGATGTTAGCTGTGGGCTTTTCTTATATGCCTTTTATCATGTTGAGGAAGTTGCCTTCTATTCCTACTGTTCTAAGTGTTGTTGTCTAGAAATGTTGCTGTATTTTGTTAAATGTCTTTTATGCATCAGTTGAGATGATCATATTGTGTTTTTTCTTCATTCTGTTAATGATGTGCATTACTTTAACTGATTTTCTTATATCAAATCAACCTTGTATACCGGGGACAAATCACGCTTGATCCTGGTGCATACATCTTTAATATGATCTTAGATTTGGTTTGCTAGTATTTTTGAGGATTTTTGCATCTATATTCATTAGAGATATTGGTGAGTGATTTTCTTTTCTTTTAATATCCTTACCTGACTTTGGTAGGTGGGTGATTTTGGCCTCATAGAATGAATTAGGGAGTGTTCCCATTTCTTCACATTTTTGGAAGAATTGGAAAAGAATTGGAGTTAAATCATCTTGGAATGTTTGGTAAAATTCCCCTGTGAAGCCATCTGATGTTGGGCTTTTGTTGTTGTTGGGAGGTATTGATACTGATTCAATCTCTTTACTAGTAATTGGTTTATTGATATTTCTATTTCTTCCTGAGTCAATTAGGTAGTTTTCTGTGCTTTTAAGAATTAGTCTATTTTGCCAGCTTTCTTAATTTATTGGTATACAGTTGTTCATAGTATCCACTTTTAGTGTTTTTTATTTCATCCGGGTCAGTAGGAATGTCCCCCTTTCCATTTCTGATTTTTTTTGTATCCTCTCTCTTTTTTTCTTCATAGGTCTAGCTATAGATTTGTCAATTTTATTGATCTTTTCAGAGAACCAACTCATGGTTTTGTTTATTCTATTTTTTAAAAATTTTCTGTTTCATTTATCTCCACTCTAATATTTGTTATTTCCTTCCTTCTTCTCGTTTTGGGTTTTGTTTGCTCTTTTTCTAGTTCTTCCAATTTTGAGATTAGGTCTTGGATTTGAATTCTCTCTCTTTTTTTAAATGTAAGCATTTAGAACCATAACTTACTTCTTAGCACTGTCTTCACTACATCCCATAAGCTTTGGTATGCATTTGCCTCAAAATATTTCCCAGATTTACTTGTGATTTTCTCTTTAACCTTGGTTGCTTATGAATATGTTGTTTAATTTCCACGTACTTATGAATTTTGCATTTCTCCTTCTGTTATTGATTTCTAGCTTCATTCTATTTGGTCAGAGATTATACAATGTATGATTTTAATATTTTTTGAATTTATTGAGACTTGTTTTGTGATTCAACATTTGATCTATCCTGGTGAATGATTCGTGTGCACTTGAGAAGAATGTGTATTCTGTTTCTGTTGGGTGAAATGTTCTCTCTATATATGTTAGGTCTAGTTGGTTTAGAGTTTCATTCAAGTCTTGTACTTTCTTATTGATCTTCTGACTATTAATGTTAAACCATCAATTTCTCCCTTCAAATTTGTCAGTATTTGGTTCATTATTTTCAAGCTCTGCTTTTTAGGTGCATATATATTTATAATTGTTACCTCTTCTTGTTAAATCATTCCCATTATCATTATATAATAACCATCTTTGTCCCTTGTAGCTGTTTTTGAATTTATGTCTATTTTATCTTCTATTAGTATAGGCTACCCAGCTCTCTTTTGGTTACTACTTGCATGGTATTTTATTTTTCTCTATCTTCTCTCCGTCAACCTACTTGTATCTTTGAATTTAAGGTGAGTCTCTTGGAGACAGCCCATAATTGGGTCATGCTTTTTTTTAAATCTATTCTGCTAATCTCTACCTATTGACAAGAGAGTTTAATCCATTGACATTTAAAGTCACTACAGATCTTACAAGTCTTTCTTCTGCCATTTAGCTATTTAGAATTTGTTAGGCTTATACCTTTTTTGTCTCCCACTTCCTTAATGCCTATTGTTATATTTGTTTGTATTTTATGTGTTGTAACATATTGAGCACCTTGTCATTTCTTTCTGGATATATTTTTTTCAACTATTTTCCTTATGGTTACCATGGGGTTAAAATTGAACATACTAAATATATGTATGTTCCAACTTAACTTCAATAGCATGCACATATACTTTTCCTATAACTCTCTGCCCCCCACCATTTTTTGTACTTGCTACCACTTTTATTTTTGTACATTGTACGCACAAGGACCTAGATTTGTAATTACTTTTTATGCATTTACATTTTAGCACCTGTAGGAAGAAGTGGAGCTACATACCAAACAATACACTAAAATAATACTGGCAATTATACTTACCCAAATGGTTATCTTTACCACCAGTTCATTTCTTTATGCTGTTTTGAACCACTGTCTAGTGTGCCTCCCTTTCAATCTGAAGGACTCCCTTTAGCATTGCTTATAGAGCAGGTCTAGGTGATGAACTCCCTTAGCTTTTGTTTATCTGATAATTTTTTAATCTCACCCTCTTTTTGAAAGAATTTCTCATAGGATATCAAATTCTTGCCTGGTGGTTTTATTTCAGTACATTGAGTATTTTAACCCACTGCTTTCTTGCTTTCATGGTTTCTGATGAGAAATTGGCACTCAGTCTAATCCTGATTCCTTATAGGTAACGTTGCTTTTTCCTGAAGCTTTCAGAACTCTCTCCTTCTCCTTTGCATTTGATAGGGTAATCAATATATGAAGGGACATATTTTCTTCATGTTTATTTTGTTTCATATTCTCTAGACTTCTTGGATGTGCATATTCATGTCTTTTGTTAAGTTTGAGAAGTTCTGTATCATTATTTATATGAATATTCCCTCTGCCTTTTCTTCTCCTTCTGGGACACACATAATGCATATATTGGAGCCCTTGATGGTGTCCCAGAGGTGTCTTAAGCTATTTTCTCTTTTAATATTTCTTTTTTTCCTTTCTGCTCCTCAGTCTGACTTATTTCGTGTACACCATTATCTATCCTGACCCATTTCATGATATTTGCTTGAATAGCCTAGGAAATGAAAACAGACTTATAGCTCCAAAACTGTGAGACAATAAATTCCTGTTGCTTAAGCCACCACATTCTGTGATATTTGTCATAGAAGCCCTGGCAATCTATAAGAATTACTGTGGGCTTAAAATTTCAGGACCACAGGAGAGAAACTTTTTAAAGCATTTCACAAGTTTTCCTTCCTCATAAATAAATCTCAACTAATAATGTTGATTTATTCTGCACTTCTTTGGGTCTTCTGAAAGTGAGCAGCTTCAGAAGCTGAGGTTTCCAGACCTTACATTTTGTATCTGTGATTCTCTGACTAAACTATAGAATTATCTCAGCAACTTTTAAAAAACACACATTCTCAAGCCCCTTCTCAGAACTTCTAATTTAACTAGTCTGGCATTTGCCATGGCAAGCGTTCTTTTAAAGACTCTCCACAACACTTTGATGAACAGGTAAAGCTAAAAGTTCCTGGCTGAGATGGAGGGGTAGTTGGAGCTTTTTGTAACTTTTCCCTTGATAGAAAAGGCAGAGATAGTCACTTATGTTCAACACTTGCCTCAAACTCCCCAGGGCTTACTCCTAGTAAATATTACTTGAGCAAAGACATATTAGTTCCTGCCCTGTCAATGTTACTTGGCCTTAAATGTAAGAACAAGCCTCTTTGTAAATAGGAGAGAGATAGATTCAAAAGGCTAAGCCAGCAAAATGCTTAAACACAGGAACTTTCAGCATGGAATTTGCATCTGTTGTTATTCATTTTCCCTCAAATACAAATATAACTCTTGTTCCTATATAAGGAATGCCCAAAATCACAGGATGCAATGACATTTGGCATACTTTGTTGAGGATCAAGTCTAATACTATTCATGTCTCTCACAAGAAGGGAAGATCATTACATGGCAGGTGATAGGGTGGGTGGGTGGTAGGATGGTGTACAGTTTCCCTAAGGATGAATGGCAGGTACAAAACAAGAGGAACTTCACTGGGGACTAAAATCCAGACCAATATCTGTTCAACATATACTGTGCCCTGGCAACAGGGCTGTGTCAGCATGATGGACATGATGTCTTTTTCCAAATGGCCTACCAAGAGGGTGTCTTTTTCCTAATGGTGCTGAATAAATAACAGTTAAAACACTCACTGTGGAATACTTTCTTTAATACTTACTAGTCCTGTCACCTTGGACAAGATATTTAACCTTTCACTGCTTCAGTTTCTTCATCTGTAAAGTAGGAACAAAAAATAATTAATACATCATTAGCTGCTATGGGATTTGAATGAGTTATTATTTGTAAAGTGTTTTAGAACAGTCCCTGACAATGAGTTAGTGATATATAAGGCATTGTTAAATAACACACATGAATAACTAGGACCTATCCCCAAGAGAAAACAGTTCTTCAAAAGGAAGCACTGAATGTGCAATCAGAGACTTCCAAACAATGTTGCCAACTCCATTTGATTTGGTAGTAGTAGGCTTTGTACTGCTTTGGGAGAAGCTGGAAAATGAAGTAATTATACAAGATAATATAGTTAATAAATTGCAGAGCTGGCAACTATGTATGAAGATGTGATTTAAGCATTGAGTTGTTACTGACAAAATAACTTACTTTATAAATGTGTAGGAAAGTATAAGAAAGTAGAATGCATGTCAAATGACATAAAACCATTCTTGGAATGGACACTTCTTTATCAAGCTGGTCATTTTATCTAAAGTTGCAATTACCTGCATCCCAAATACTTCCTATCATCCCTCCCTAGTTAGTTTTCTTCTTAGTGTGTATGACTATTTGCAAGTTATTATTCTAAATGTTTTATATCTATAAACTCATTTAACCCTCACATCAACCTTATAATGTAGATATATTCACCATTTTATAGATAGGAAATGGAGACACAGAGAAGATAAGTTACTTGCCCAATCTCAGACCACTAGGAAATGGGTAGTTAGGATTCAAGCCAATGGAGTTTGGCTCCAGAATCCACACTTTTAATTACTATACTGTGCTGTCTATGGTATTGATGTGAGAGAAAGCCCTGTATGTATTTGTACTACTAGATATGAAGTAGGACAAGGTTCTTTACTTTAAGGGGTCAGAAGCCTAACTTTATTTTCTCAAAGGAAGAAAACCAATCCACTGTAGCAGAAATGCCTCTAAGAGGAGTCAATATTCTTCATCAAATGTGAGCTTTTGGATTTTAAGAAGCAATTCAAAAGTACTTGGGTAAGGTTCTATAGTTCTTTAGCAATGATAAAAGAAGGTTGTCTGGTATGACTTGAATTTTTAGGGCAATTGTTAACTGAATGTTTAGTCCTTAATACTGCTTAATTGCTTATATTGTCTTATTTATATATACCAGAATTACATCCATAAGGCCTCTTCAGGATAATTTAGCAACAAAGAAGAGGGCCAAGTATCTAAATAAATTAAGATTTTGGAATGGTATTCTGTTATTATCAATATAAATGGCACATGTGATGGTTAGGCTAATGTGTCAACTCAGCTAGGTAATTGTGCCCAGTTGTGTGGTCAAGCAAGCACTGGGCTAATTGTAATACCAGAACATTTATGGGCTTTAGTCATCAGTTAGTTTACTACATAGATGACTGATTACATCTACGATCAACCAGGGAGATTGCCATCAGCAACGAGTGATGTTTTATCCAATCAGCCTAATGCCTTAAAAGGGGAAGTGATTTCAGAATTCAGAGAGAATATCCCAGCTCGTCTTTGGACAGCTAACGTCTCCCGGAAACTCATCAAGGACATTTATTGGACTTTCATCAGAGTTCCTGGTTTGCAGCCTGCCTGCGGAACCTGGACTTGTTCATCCCCATGGTCACATGAGAGAATCTTACAAAATCTCATACTATTTACAGATATCTCCGGTTGATTCTGTTCCCTAGAGAACCTTGACTATATAGCACATACTACCCACTTGAACCACTTTCAATTTGTCATGATTAATGTAATATTGTATTAGAGTTCCTATAAAACTAGGGGTTTGTTTTGCTATACTAAAATAAACTTATACTGATGTCATGACTGTAGCCCAAAACTGTTAAGTTGGATAGTCAGGATTCCTATCTGCCTAAATACTCTCTAGGTACTATACAATATATGTAACAAGAATGCCATGTGGGACTCCATGCCATTTTATGTTTATGTAACAATATGTTGAATCTCCACATCCATGTGTTATGCAAGTCCAAGTCCTTTCCAGTGATTTCTGCAAAACCTCTGGAGGTCTAACATTTCCTCACTCTTGGTTTTGCACTGTATTGATCCAGGCACAAAGTTCATACAATTTAAATCAAATAAAACCTTTATTTATAAATGTACACTAAAAATAGTAACAGACTTTACTAAAAACTTGGGAATGAAGGGCAGGAGTTATATCATACATTCTACAATTTAGTAAGCACTATTGGTTTTCAAGATTCCTTTTGCCACTCCACCCATTTGTCTTAATATATTTCCTCCATCACAACATAAACTAAAACTGAAGGTGTTTAAATCTGGAAAGAAAGGATGCACAGTAGGTGAAGTCCAAGCTTAAACAGCATTACTATAGGATATTTTCAAGTCTACTGGAAGGGTGGGGAGATAATTAAACACAAGTAGAAACCAACAGTTTTGTTGGATCAAAGTTTCAGAAAATGGACGTAAGGACTGCCTGAGTCCATGCTGCACATTAAGGGTGGGAAACCTGAAAGGAGAGATACACAGCTGGGAAGAGCCCTCAAAACTGCTGTGCTCATATCCTTTGTGAACCACTGAACTTCACGTGAGTATAGGTACTCCAAGGAACCCAGTGAATAACAGTAGCTGGATGGGAAAAACTAAGGAAAGATTTTTGCTGCCATGCAGCAAAATTAATTGTGCAATGTAGCACAATTAAAGCCAACTTTGGTGTTTGTGTCCTGCCAAGTCAGAGGGACTTGCTAACACTTTTGGCTTTGTGGAGAATCATCTTAACTAAAAGTGTAATAGGAAAACACTAAAATGAACACAGAGACTTTTAACTGTCAGGTAGAATACAAATCAATACACTTTAGAGAAAAATAACAGAAATGAGAGTCTCTACAATGCATAATCCACAATACCCAGAACACAATAAAAAAGAATTATAAAACAGGTGAAGAAGCCCATTGTCAAAGAAATTGTCAACAGGAACAGAACATGGGATGACACAAATGTTAGAATGAGCAGATAAAGAGCTATAATATATTTGCTGAAGAGTTTTAAAAAACATGGCCATAATTATGCAACAGATGAGGAGCTCAGCAGAGAAATAGAAGCTATATAATAGAGCTAAATGGAAACTATTTAACATACAATATAGTAAATGAAAAAATTATGGCATGGACTTAACCTCAGATTTGCTATGATAGTAAAAAGGGTCAATGAACTTGAACTTAAAGCAAAGCAGTAGAAACTATCCAAGAATAGAACTTTAGTGACAAGATAGATCATATTATGCAGTATAAATTATATGTAATTTTAGTGCAAAAAGTATAATAGAAGATATCAAGAAAAATTATTTGAAAAAATATAATTTAAACTTTCCCCCAAATTTGGTGAAAAATATCAACATATTGATATCAACATACCAATCTTAGAATCCAAAATAACTAAAAGTGGAATAAGTGAAAAATCCAACTGCTGAAAACTAAAGGCAAAGAGAAAATCTTCAAAGCAGCTAGTAAAGAATGATGCATCGCATACAAAGAAATAGGGATACAAATCATAGTGTACTTCTCATGAGATCAATTAAATCCTGGAACACAATGTATCACAAACATGTTAAAAGAAAAATAAAAGTACTGGCCATCCTAACTTCCATACTCAGCAAAATTAGGATCCAAGTCCCCACTCAGTCAGAGACAGGGCAGGCATCATCATCTCAAAATCCTTAAGATTGAGGAATGAACAAACATAAAGGCGAAAACAGCTATGGACTAAAGAAGACTTATTATTCTAGCAATGGAAGAACTTGTGTCATTGATATAAAAGCAGAGGTTCTGAGGGGAGGAAGAGGGAAGAATAGGTGTAAAATGGGGGCATTTTTGGGACATTGGAATTGTTCTACATGACATTGCAATGATGGATACAGGCCATTATACACTATGTCAAAACCTATAAAATTGTGTGGGGCAGAGGGTAAAGTATAATGTAAACTATAGTCCTTGGTTAATAAACGCTTCAATATTTGCTCATCAATTGTAACAAATGTACCACACTAATGAAAGATGTTGTTAATGTGGGAAAGTATGGGAGGGGGAAGGGGTGAAGTATATATATATATATATATATATATTTTGAGGTACTTGCCTGGGACCTCTTATGTGGAAAGCTGGCACTCAACCATTGAGTCACATCAGCTTCCCTGAGTTGGTTTTTCATTTATTTTGCTTGTTGTTTGTTTTTGTTTTTTTAAGAGACACCAGGAACTGAACCTGGGAACTCCCATGTGGGAGGCAGGCCCTCAACTGCTTGAGCCACATCCGCTCCTCTCCCCTATATTTTTGACACAACATTTAGGTTATGAAAATCTTCCTTAAAAAAAAATTAAAAATGAAGAAAAAAGAAGTCATTTTTAGAACCAAAGACGAAGGAATTCAATGCCAGCAGACCTGCACTATGTGAAACAATAAAGGAAGTTTCACTATGTAAAACAATAAATAGAGGTCAAAGAGAAATGAAATCAGGAGCAACTTCTACAGGAAGGATAAAATGCATTGGATGTGAAAAATTGGTGGGTATATATAAATTACTATCTTTTTTATTTCCTTCATTCTTTATATCCCCAATAGGACAAGAGATGGACTATGTTTGCCCAGCCTCTCTGGGTAACTGCAGGTGCTTTTGGCCCACAGAGCCTGGATTGGTGGGTACTTGTGAGCCCACCCTCACCCCCTATAAGAAAGGAAAGGGCTGGTGTTTCCACAGCCTTTCCAGGCAACGGCAGACACTTTTGGCCTCCATGGACTATACTGTTAGATGCCTATGGATCCACCCCCACCCCCAATAGGATAGGAGGGGTCTGGTGTCACCACAGACTCTCCAGAAAATGGTGAGTACTTTCAGCCTACAGGGACTGAACTGTTGGGTGCCTGTGAATCGAATCCCATGAATTAATAGGATAGGAGGGGGCTGGTATTTCCTCAGCCTCTCCAGGCAATGACAGGAACTTTTGGCCTACAAGGACTGAACTGTTGGGTGTTGATGGCTACATTCCCACCCCCTAAAGGGCAGAAGGGACAGTACTCCTTCAGCCTCTCAGGGCAACTGCAGGCATATTTGGCCCACATGGATTAGACGGTTGGACACTCTAGAGGGTCCATTCCCACCCCAGGCAGGGAGGGGGTCTGGTGCTATGTCAGTTTACTTGGGCAATTGTGATAATTTTGGACCCACATGGCATAGATTGCTGCCCACAACTATAGCTCCATCCCTGCCCAAGGTAGAGGAGGAAGGAGTGTGAATCTTCATCGGTCTCTTTGGGCAACTACAGACAGTCTTGTCCTGCCCAACTTGGATTATTACACATGGCTGTAGCTCTGTCCCTCTCTCTGATAGAGGAGAATGGTAGGAGAAGCTTCATCAATTGCTGAGGCAACATGGGCAACTTCAGCCTACATAGCTTACAGCATCAACTACATTCTCAGCTCCTACTACACAACGAACAAGGGAGAAAAGACAAGAAAGTCCTAAACTAAAGGGAGAAACTATGCCCAGAATAAATACATCTAGCAAGCCATATGTGAAAACACCAACAAAAAATTACAATCCATTACCAAGAAACAGGAAGATATGGTCTAGTTAAAGGAAAAAGATGTCTGAAGATGACATAAGGGAGTTGAGATAATGATCATAGATGTTCAAACAAATCTCCTTAATAAATTCAATGAGATGGCTAAGGAATTAAGGATATTAAGAAGAGACTGGAGGAGCACAAAGAAGAATCTGAAAGCATACATAGAAAAACAGCAGATCTTATATTACCTAGCTACAGTGGTAAAAACTGCATGGTATTAGCATAAAGATAGACATATAGACCAATGGAACCGAATTGATGATTCAGAAACAGACCCTCACATCTATGGCCAAGTAATTTTTGCCAAGCCTGTCAAACCCACCCAGCTGGGACACAACATTCTTTTCAACAAATCATGCTGGGAAAACTGGATATCGATAGCCAAAAGAAAGAAAGAAGACCCTATCTCACACCTTATACAAAAATTAACTCAAAATGGATCAAAGAACTATATATAATAACAACTACCATAAAGCTCCTAGAAGATCATGTAGGGAAACATCTTCAAGACATGGTGGTAGGTGGTGGATTCTTAAACCTTACACCCAAAGCATGAGCAATGAAAAAAAAAAAACATGGAAAAATGGGACCTCCTCTAAGTTAAACACTTCTGTGATTTAAAGGACTTCATCAAGAAGGTGAAAAGGCAGCCCAGTCAATGGTAGAAAATATATGGAAACCACATATCCGATAAGGGTTTGATTTCCATTCTATATAAAGAGATCATACAGCTCAACAATAAAAGAGCAAGCAATCCAATTAAAAAATGGGCAAAAGATTTAGACATTTCTCCAAAGAGGAAATACAAATGGCCAAAAAACACATGAAAAAATATTCCATATCTCTAGCTATTAGGGAAATGCAAATCAAAACAATGAGATATCATCAAACACTGCATAGAATGGCCATTGTTTAAAAAATCAGACAACAATAAGTGCTAAAGAAGATGTGGAGAAATAGGAACACTCCTTCCCTGTTGGTGGGATTGTAAAATGGTGCAGCCTCTGTGGAAGACAGTTTGGTGGTTCCTCAGGAAGCTAAACATAGAACTGCCATATGATCCAGCAATTTCTCTACTAGAAATATAACTAAAAACAATGACACAGACATCTGCACACTGATGTTCATAGCAGCGTTATCCACAATTGCCAAAAGATGGAAGCAACCCAAGTGTCCATCAACCAAGGAACGGATAAACAAAATGTGGCATAAACATATGATGGAATACTATGCTGCAGTAAGAAGAAATGAAATTGGGACACATATGATAACATGGGTGAATCTTGAAGACATTATACTAAGTGTGGTAAGCCACACACAAAAGGACAAATATTGCATGGTCTCATTAATATGAAATAAATACAAAGAATAAACACATGGAGTTAAAACCTAGAGTATAGGTTATTAGGAGATAATAGAAGGACTGAGAAGAACTACTGATGCTTAATGTATGTAGAAGTTTTACACTTGACTGTAAAAGTGTGGAAATGGATAGAGTTGATGGTAACACAGTACGGTGAGTAGCAGCTGGTTTATAAAAGCGATTGTGGCTGAAAAGGGTAGTCTGGGGAAGTAAATGTCAATTGAAAGAAAGCTGAATAATAATCTAGGGACTGAATAACACAGTAAACCCAGAGCTGGATGAGAATTGTGGTGGAGGGTACAAATGCAAGTGTCCTTCTGTGAGCTAGAGCAGATGTACATCACTATTGCAGTGTGGTGGGAATGTGGAGAATAATGGGAAAACTATAATTGGTGTGACCTATAGACTGTGGGTAACAGCAATACTATAATATTCTTGCGTCAATGCCAAAGATGTACTGGGTTGATAATGGAGGTGTATGGAAAAGTATGCCAAATATACACTACAGACCATGGTTGGTGGTAATAGTCTGATGATATTATCTCACAATCTGTAACAAATGTTCCACCACGGTGTGGTTTGTTGGTGAAAGGGTGTTGTTGTATTGGAATTCTACACATGTACATGATTGTTTTATAAGTTCACAACCCCTGTAATAAAGATTTATTTTAAAAAAAATAGGGTGGGTTTGGGGAAAAATACACCAAATGTAAGAGAGGGACTATAGTTAGTAGTAATATTTTGATGATGCTCTTGCATAGTTTGTAACAAATGTTTCACAACAATGCAAGGTGTTAGTGGAGGGGTGATATATGGGACCCCTGTATGATGTTGTGTATGTTTATTTTGTAAGTTCACAATCTTTACTATACACTTATTGTTTATGCATGTTCATGTATGAATGATATACTTCAATAAAAATATATATTTTTTAAAAAGTTATGCAATGATAAATAGAAACTCTGAAAAGCCCTACCTGTATCTAACAATGTCTTTAGATTTGTCCTAAATCATCCCCTACAAATATAACTCTGGAACAAAATGGTTTAACTGGTGAAAACTATGACATGTTTAAGTGAAAAATACCACAATTTTTATTTTTAAAAATTCAGAAAATATAAGAGCAGCATAAACCTTTGATCAAACATTGACAAAGTCAATAAAAAAGAAAACCCTTAAAAAAGATATTAGCACATCCAGTTAAGCAATAAAGAAATTATATATTTGCTTAAGTCAGGGTTCAACCAGAGAAGAAGACTTCATAAGATCAGCTAGGTAGGTAGGCAGGCAGGCAGGCAGGTAGGTAGGCAGGTAGGTAGGTAAGTAGCTAGCTAGCTAGTCAGACAGACAGACAGACAGACAGACAGATATAGATACCTTTAATACCAGGGATTGGCTTACATAATTTTGGGGGGCTGGCACAGTTAGGTTGACACTCATAGGGTAGTCATTCAGAAGGCTCAAAGCCACAGGTATCGGCTGAAGTTATGGTTCACAGGCAGTCATGAAGGGAAGATCATGAGTAGGATGAAACCACAGGATTGGGCTGAAACTGTCATCCATAAAATTTCTTTTCTCTTCATGGGAGACATCAGCTACTGTTTTTAAGCCTTCTAGTGGATTCAGTCAGTACCAAAATGGGAACGAATCTAACATAATCTCCCTTACTTAAATTCAATTGATTATAGCTTTAATTGTATTGGTGAAATAGTTTCACAGTAACACCTAGACTAGTGTTTGATTGAATAATTGGAAACAGTGGTCTCAACAAGTTAATATATCAATAAAGTGGGATTTATCCAAGGAATTTCTGGTTTATGTAACATTTGAAAACAAAGTAAAAAAATTTAACATTAATAAAGAGTAAAAATGGTACAAAATTAAGAACATTCTTGCTAAATATCTTTTTATTTTTGAAAGACACTATTAAGAAAATAAAAAGTCAAGCTGAAGACCAGAAGAAAATATTCCCAGTATCTCTACCCCTACCTCTACCTCTACCTCAACCTGTATTCCTATTCTTATCCCTATCTCTGTCTCTCTCTGTCTTTCTCTGCCTCTCTGTCTATATCTGTATATCTAACAAAGCAATTGTTATCTTGATTATAAATAATTCTTACACATCAATTAAGGGAAAAATATTTCAACAGACATTTCAGAAAAGAAGACATACAAGTGGCCAATAAGCATGTGAAAAGATGCTCAATGCATTCCTAATTAAGGAAATATTAAATCCACAATAAGGTGCCATTTTAGATTCACTAGAATGACTAAACTTTAAAAGTTTGGCAACACAAATATTGGTGAAGATATGTAGCAACTAGAACTCTCATGTACTGCTGTTGAGAAGTTAAGCTATTACAACCACTTTATAACAGTATGATATTTTCTTATAAAGCAACTCATATGCTTATTCATTTACCCATTCCTCGGTATTATTAATGGAGTTTCACTCTGGTATTTACCCAAGAGAAATAAAAGTAAAGATCTTTAAAATTATTTGCACAGAGATGCTTATAGAAACTTTATTAATACTAGCCAAAACTTGGAAACAATGCAGCTGTCCATGAAAGGAGACTAGATAAACAAATTGTGGAATAGTAATACAATGGAATTCTACACAGTGATATAAAATAATGAATTACAAATATACTCCATGTATTAGCCAAAGGGGTGCTGATGCAAAATGCCAGAAATCTGCTGGCTTTTGTAAAGGGTATTTATTTAGGGTAGAAGCTTACAGTCACAAGGCCCTAAAAGGTCCAACTCAAGGTTACTTAAGAGGTACTTTCTCACCCAAAGTCTGTTGCCACATGTTGATGCAAGATGGCGGGCAATGTTTATGAGGGTTCAGCCTTTCTATTTCCTCTTAAAGCTCTGCGGTCCCTGCTTCTTCCAATCTCAGCTATAGGCTGGCATTAGGCTCATCATCTTCCCAAGACTCATCTCTTTCCAGGCTCAGCTGCTCTGTTCACAAGGTCAGCTGTAAACTACCAGGCTCATCTCTCTTACCACGGCCGCAGGATCCTTTTCAATGAGCTTTCTTCCTCTGTGTTCTTCTTCTCTGTGTGAGAGTCTGTTTTATCAGCCCGTGAAGGGGACTCAATGCTGAATCACACTCAAATGATGTGGGTGAATCACAGCCCTAATCTTAACATAAGTCAATCAGACTTCTCAGCTGAATCTAATAAAATCAAAGGGTTATCACATCCAAAGGAACAGACCAGTTTACAAACATAATCTATATCTCTTTTAGAATTCATAAATAATATCAAACTGCCACACTCCACAACTTTGATAGACCTCAAAAACAATACATATATGGAGAGAAAGAAGTCAGAAACCACCAAGTATGATTCAATTTATGTTAAAGATTCTAAAAACAAAATTAAATTCAGAGATATAAATCATGACAGATATAGATGGATCCACAGTCATAAGACTGGGGGTTAGGAATTGAACATGTCTTTGTGGGAGACATGATCCAATCCATTACAGATGCAAATAACCAATCTCTGCAAACGAAAATCTGATGTAAAAAAGTTGGATTTCTTAGGTGAAATGTGTAAATGACAGGTGAATAGATTGAGTAGTATAAAAAGATTGTGTAAATTGATAATATCATTATTCTTCAATATAAGAATGGTAGCTCAGAATATGAGAAAATGGTTATTTTCCTTTACTGCTTCTGGGTTATCTTTAGAGGTGGGGACATTTTATTTATAGGAAATAATTTTAACCTGAAATTAGGCTGAAAATCAAAGTTCTGTGTTTAGGTACAGAGCTTTCCGTTTTCTTTGCAGAGCTTATGAGACGCTAAAAAGGGAGGAAAAGACAGCCAGCATGCATTATCAGAGTCTGGGTACATTTTTTTTTTTTTCCATTCCTGCATGAAGTTAATTAAAAATAACTAAACCAAGCAAAACATACATTAAAATTAAAATTAAATAGTAGATAAAATTAAAACAGTAGAGGATACCAAAATGAGGACTTTAGAAAGGGCAGCAAGGATGAACATCTAAATGAAAACATATTAAAAATGAGAGGGATATAAATGACCAACTTTTACAATAGAAATCCTAACTAATTAATGCTAGATTTCTTGGAGGGCATAGAGCATGGACTTCAAAATTGTGGTGTAAAGAATGAGTAGCACAGAATTATTATTATTTCTTACTTTGACTTGTTATGGAAGAAACTTGAAGGACAAAACCACCCAAGTTTAGTCCTGATTTGAGGAAGAGACATATTTGGACAAAGTCCTTTAAAAAAAACATATGGTAGTAAATCATCAGCAAATAATTATAATCTCTCCGCTATGACATATATTCAATTTTATAATTTATATAAGTATATATAATACAAATAAAATATTTAATTTAAAATGGAAGTTCACTTAATTTTTCAATCTGTCCAGCTTTCTCACAGGATCATAAAATGATTGGAAATATTTAATTTGGGATTGTTTATATACCAAGTGTATTGCTACACACTTACTAATTATCAGTTTATTGCAATTTAAGCTCTTTGAGTTAAATTGTAAAGTATATATTATACTTAGTTTTTTACATTATTATAATGGAACCATGAAATAAATGCTTTAGAAAAAAAAATTGTTATTCTAAATTTCATTAATGATATGCAAAAACTGTGTCATTTATGTCTACCCTCATTACAGTGACACAACTCTCTGATTTTCCTATACTCCTGTGTGCCAAAATGCATTTTAATTTCTGTTAATCTTCCAAGAAATAGAGATGTATATCTCAGTATATAGATTATTATTTATATTGGAAAATAACTTGGTAATTTTTTAATATAATATATGCGTTTGCTTCTTTCTTTTAACTAGGTACCTGGTTATATTTAGAATATGAGCATGTTTTTATTTGTAAATGACAACTACTTATATTAGATATAAATAAGTAAATGACTAACATGAGTGGTATTTCTGGAAACTAGAGGTAGAGGTAGAAAATAGAGACTAAATCTCAGAAGACATAGAAATATATATAATATTGCCACTTTGTGATGTATACAGTGAAGGTCGTGTGTTTAGCTTCCTTTTTAAACTCTTTGTTGAAACTGTTCGTTACAGTGGGCTTGCTTGAAAAAACCTTTGAAGTATCATAAGAGTTTAAGTGAAGTGGTTGCCCTTTATTAATGACTGGGCCTCACCAGTTGATATTCTGAAATCTACAGGCAGGAGGGCTCAAGCATAATATATTTTTGCATATTGGTTCCAAATAATAGGTAAGACTCTTTAAATAATAGGTCAAATTCCTAAATAGTAAATTCAGACTCAAAAATATAATGACATTGTTTAGACAATTCATTTCTATAATGTCAAGTCCTCTTTCCCTAACACTTTACTATAGTAGAACTTACTTTTAAATATTACCATTTCTATTGATTTAAGTTCATAGATTTTGCAAATGACACTGTTAGGGTAAATCCTACAGATAAACCTAACTGAACGTGGGTATCTACTATCACAGTGTATGCGTGCCTTGGCTGTAGAAAAAGAATGTTTGGTTAGATGACAGTGCAGCCTCATATACTTGTTCATCTGGCATTAGATTCATGGTGAAATAATAAGAAATGGTATATGATTTGTTTAATTGTGATCAACTACTTGAACTCTGGGTGTGCAAGTTTCGAAATGCAGAAGTCTATTCCATTCTGATATTACAATCTGAAATCTACATGATTCTGATCTCCAAAAACATAATAATGGAATAAGAGAGAAAGGGGGAGTATAGAGTATTCATTCAACAATGAAAAGACAAGCATATTATTCATTCAACAAAAGCACTTTGAAAAGATGGTGTGTGAAAACTTTGTAATCAGAGGACCACTCAAATTTACTTTTTTTATTGTCTCAATTGTTTAGAGTGATATATCTCGTTTTTTCATTGAATTTATTTTTTCCATGCAGTTTTCTTATTAAATTTATTTTGTCTAAACTTTGCAGATTAGGGTGTATATAAGAGTATAATTATCCCCTTGAGTTTTAATTATAAAATTTATTTGAGAATTATACCTCTGCCAGAATTACGATAGGAACAATTTATTTAATTCAATAAACATTCTGTACTTTCAAATTCTTCAATTATTACTTATATATTGTTCCCATGTAAGTTAATATAGTCATTCTAATAGAAACTTTTAACTTTCTTTTTCTAGCACTTTAAATTCTTTAATGCTTTTACCACTATACTAGTAATAATAATATGTTATATAGTAGTAATAGTAATTATTAGTTATTAATGATTAGTAATTATACTAATAGTAATAGCAATAACAATATAATGCCTTAGTTGTGTGAGGAAATCTGATTATTATTATTACTATCTAGGCTGTATAATGTTTGGAGAAATGGCAATGAAAAATTTTACTTTGGGCCATTAACAAGTTGCTAAAGACAAAAAAAGATATACACTTATTTGAATATACTACTTTTGAATTATGTTGATGATTATGATTGGTAGTCCACAAACAATTGGCTCATTCTCAGTCTACATTCAGTAAACTAAAATTTAGGACTTGGCCTTTAGGAGTGTTTTACCTGGGAATGGTTTCTCAAAAGAACTTTTGCAAATAGAAGAGAGCTTTATTAACAGTGTAAAAACTTGTGAATTGGGTAACATCAATTAAAAGCAGGTGTTCCAAAGCATTAGCAGGGGTCATTGGGGATTTATAGTCCAAAAAAAAAAAAAAAAGCGAAATGATGGTTATCAGGTGAATTCTGTTCTAGTGGCTTATTGGTATGTGGAGGGAGAGGGAAACTTGCCTGCAACTGATTTATCAGAGCCTAGTCCTCTTTTCCTTGTCCTATATTCTGGAAGTCTTTTTCTCCAAGCTGCACATTCCTGAAGTGTGACTGCATCAGTGTAGGGTGTTCACCTCCTGCACCTCCTTTGCTGGGAGCTATTTTGTAACCCAAGGACTGAAGGTCAATTTAGAGATACTGTAACAAGTTTGAGAGCCAACATTTTCTTTACCATCTCATGAATTCAGCTCCAGTTCATTCCGGTAATAAAGGTAATAGAGGGAATTAGCACTGAATAAACTTTTCTTGTTCCTTTGGTGATATCAGAATTATCTATGTGCATATGGAGGGAAAATAGAGCACATAGAGAGACGGTGACAGCTCCTAGTCCCTCTTGAAGGATTCTGAGTCCAACTCAAATCCAATTTGGACATTGGCACTGGGTATAGATGTTGAATCTACGTTAAGACATTTTCAACAAATATGATTAGGATTGAAATTCATTTTCATTCAGTATTTCATAATTATGTGTGATAAAACTTCTATTTTACTGTCCTTTTCCAATAGGAAAAGAAAATGCTTTTAAGGTCACAAACTTATAATGCCATTCAAAGGATTCTCTACATCCTTTCACACGGTTCAAAAGGGAAAATGAGGTGTTATTTGTGTATTATGAAAAGATTCTTCATAGTAAATCTTCGTTGTATAATACTGATTCACCTTAGTGCCCTTGAATAAAGGGTAAGTTGTGTATGATTAATTTTATTAAATTATTAAGGAGCTATTTATGTTTCATGAAGTCAAAATGAAAAATACTAATATGTTTTGAATGCCCCTGAAGAAATACTGTATAAAGACTTCAAGTATTATTAATTATAGTAGTATATGAGGAGAAAACATTCCACTAGGGCCTCTAGAAATAAGTCACTTAAAGCCATGCCCCAGATATTTTCTGGAATTGTTTAAAGGTGCAAAAACAAGCTTTTTAAATACTAATAATCCAGAAAACTAAAATTTTGTTGGAAAATAAATTATATGTGTAAGTGTTAAGCACTAATTATTATTTATTTTTATTTCAAAGAGACTGTTTTTCAAGTCTGGCTAAAGTTCATTATTTTCTTAATTCTTATCTAAGTTGTGTGAGGATACTACCCATTGGTGAACTTTTATTATAGTGAACTTAAAATAACTTTAAAGGTTTTATCACCTGTACCTTGAACTTAATTGGCAAAAGAAATGCTAAAAGACTGTGTTTTATTAAGTTACCTTATTCTTAGACCCTATACATAAGGGCTAAGATCAACACAATTTCATCTTAAGAAAATAGTATTGTACTGCTAGAACTATGATAAAAATTAGTTTGCTTCTTCAATTATAACACCCATTTTTCATATTTTTCATAATGCCAGGTTTAAATTACCCTTGGTGATTTGATATGCAATTAGGTCAGGTTAAATGTTACATTCAAAGGTGAAATCACTTTATGAGATTATATATGTATGAAGAAAAATGCAAGCAAGTCATTTTTTAATAATAGAGCACAATATCAATTCACTTACACACTGCCAAAAAAAAAAAAAAAAAAAAAGGAATGATTTCCTGTCCATTTTGAAAGAACAATAGTATATACTCTTTTGGAAAACAGATGTTTTCATGTAAACAAGACATGGTTGCTGTGAAAGCGATTGAGGAAGATATATATATTATCTGGAAATCTGGAAAAGATGCACTTTATAGAGTAATATTCACCTATACGATATGCATAATCTTTGCCCTAAAATATTTTTCTAAACTAAATTAGGTACAACATTATTGTATTTTCTGAAATACATTTCTAGGATGCTTTGTTTTCTTGATCAATTTTTGCATCTTACACTAATCCTCCAAAATTGGACATTTTTAAAGGTCCCTAGAATGAAGAAGTCTGTGTATCATAAATTGTAAATCACCTGATGACCAACATGTGTTCTAATCTGCTTATATCATGCTGTTCCCTGATCCTTTCTGTTTTGATTAATATGTTTAATTCACATGAAATATGTAAATTTCAGAAAAACATATATTCCATCAATTATCCATATGAAACATAAAAAATCATTTTCAAAGTGGAAATTATTGCTCACAGGATCACAGATGTTCCTTTGTCAAAGCAGCCTTTTAACATAATTGATTCTGTAGGCTGTGGTTTCTAATAGTACACATTTTGTTGTTTTGTAGTAAACTGCTGAACCTGCCATTTTTACTTACTTTTTTGGATGTATTTGTTCAATAAAGTAATTCCAGTGATTTCCCAGGATGCTGGCCACTAGGCAGGGTTTCTAATGGTTTTAAATTACTTCTTGTTTTTTTCTCCCAGAAAAATGCACTAAGATTCTTCCTATGAGGCACTGTACATTTGCCCCAATATCATCTGGATGTTGCAGCTTCATTGAATTTTATTCTTCATTTTTATCACTTGAAAAGTTTGGTAGGAATCTGTTGGAAATTCTAAAATACAAGGTTTGAGCATATGCTTAAAAATATGCTACTGGAGTGAAGTGGGTGTGGCTCAAGCAGTTGGCCACCCACCTATCACATGGGAGGTCCCAGGTTCCATTCCCCATGCCTCCTAAAGAAGACAAGCAAGACAGTGAGCTGACATGATGGGCTGGTGCAGTGAGTTGACACAACAAAATGACACCATGAGATGATGCAACAAGGGGACAAAACAAGGAAACACAATGAGAGACACAACAAGCAGGGAGTGGAGGTGGCTCAAGCATTGGGCACCTCCCTCCCACATGGGAGGTCCTGGGTTTGGTTCCGAATGCCTCCTAAAAAAACAAAACAAAACAAAAAAAAAAAACAAGCAGACACAGAGAGCAGACAGTGAGTGCAAACAATGGGGGGCGGGGGGAGAAATAAAGAAATAAAATAAATCTAATATATATATATATATCACTGGAGACTTCTGGGAAAATGGAGCACTAGAGAGATGAAAGACTCAATTCTTTCCAAGAAAAATAGAGGACAGAGAGAAACTGCTGGAAAAATATTCGAGGTTTAGGACATCAGGGAAGGCTGGACACCACCCAGAAGAGCGAGGGGAAAAGAAAAAGAAAAAGGCTTTTGATAGGATATCTGTGAGTAGAAGCTGCAGCTGCAGTTGCTGGTACCCATGCCCCCATGCTTGGAGTAGACAGCTTTGAGTTCTCTGGCCTGTGGCAGGTGGCTACAGAGAGAGGGGTCCACAGGGGGCCACTTCTCCAGGAAAGTGGAAAGAGAGAGATGCACCCTAAGGCTGATTTGGCTTTTGGTCTAATGTGTCTCACAAGCCCTTCCAGGCTGGTTGGGGCTGTGCCATTGTTTTCCTTGGTTGCATGCAGGAGACTACAGAGATCCATTCCTCTCAAGCACCCTCCCTACTGACTGGTTATTTAGGACGCAGAGGAGAGTGGAATTATTTCCTACCCTGGAAAAGGGAGAGGGCTACTGGCAAAAGGAGGAGAATGGCTTCTGAGAAAGTTTGATTTATGAGGCTCTGAATAGCCCAGGGACAGGATCCTCTGTCACATTGTCCTGGTCTGGGTTATAGCAAACACATTCCAACCAGGGTTTGAGCTGAGATGTCTATTGAAGATCACCATCTTCTGTCAGACCAAGGAAGTGTAGGCAAGGAAAATAAAAGTAAATAAATATAAGAAGATTTTCAGGCCTTAAGGCTGCCCTCCTGAAGGCACCTGAAAGGTGGTCTGCAACCCATTCCTGGGCCCATGGCCTGGAATTGAGCAACTAAACACTGACAATTCTAAAGATCTAAAACAGGTTGAACCAAGAATCAAAGAACAACAGTAACACACAGCCTCCTGCCACTAAATCCCTACACAAAAGAGACAAAGTAAGCATTAGAGTAAACTCACCATCATAATCAGATGCCTAGAAATCATTAAAAAGTTAATAGCCATACTAATTAAAAGGAAGATATGGGTCAAGCAAAGGAATATATCAAAGCCCCAGATGAGACACAGGATTTGAAACAATCAAAGAGGTTCATACAAATCTCCAAATCAAATCAGTTAGCTGAAAGGCAATATGACTAAAGAAATAAAGGAGATTAAGAAGATACTGGGAAAGCAAAAAGAAGAATTTAAAAACCTGAATAGAAAAATTACAGAGCTTTTGGGAATGAAAGACATGATAGGTGAGAGTGAAAACACATTAGAGGCATACAACAGCAGACTCAATTTCATAGATGAAAGAATAAGTGATGTGGAAGACAGAACAGCTGAAATTGGAGAGAGAGAAGAACAGAGAGAGAAAAGAATGGAAAAATTGAGCAGAGCCTCAGGGAGTTGAATAATAACATGAAGCACAACAATATATGTGTCATGGGGGTTTCAGAAGGAAAAGAGAAGGGAAAAGGGGCAGAAAGAATCACGAGAAGTGACATGAACAGACATCTGCATACCAATGTTCATAGTGGCGTTATTCACAATTGCCAAAAGATGGAAACAACCAGATGTGCATCAATCAATGAATGGATAAGCAGATTGTGGTGTAAATACATGATGGGATAGTATGCAGCAGTAAAAATAAATACCATCATGATGTATATGACAACATGAATGGGCCTGGAGGACATTATGTTGCATGAAGCCTGCCAGACACAAAATGACAAATACCTTATGACTGTGCTGCTATGAACTAAATATCTTACGTAAACTCATGGAGATAATAATTAGAATATAGTTCACCAAAAAAACAGAAGGAGGTTAGAGAATGGAAAGCTGAGTGAGGTTTAATCTGTGTAGAATTTGTAAAAAGGTTGTTCATAAATCTTTGGAAATGAATAGAAATGGTTAAAACACATAACA
Organism: Tolypeutes matacus; assembly: GCA_026826555.1. Lineage (NCBI taxonomy): Eukaryota > Metazoa > Chordata > Mammalia > Cingulata > Chlamyphoridae > Tolypeutes > Tolypeutes matacus. Next base: position 5,118,145 of record JAKSZT010054473.1, on the reverse strand, counting down.
GTGTTTGTAACTAGTAGCACTAATATGAGCATGACAGTGGTTGAAAGGGAAAGTCTAAGGTCTTGTATATTACTAGAAGGAATGCTAAAACAATGTAACATCAGACTGTATAGCATAGAGAAACCCCAAGTGAAATATGAGTATGGGTAATACTGCCTGTATAATACTGCTTTTTTTTTAAAAGCAGAACAAATGTATCTTAATGTTATATTAGTATTAGGCAAAAATACAACCAAAGCAAACTATGGACTGTAATATATAGTAACATATTACTAATCCATTTTATCCATTAAGGGTAAAAAAAGGAAATATACTAAGTGAAAGAAACTATACAAAAGATACTATATATTGCTGACTCCATTTATATAAAATATAAATACAAATAAATTAGAGAGATGGAAACAGAATATCAGGTATGTATGGCAGGAGAAGGGGAGAGATTGAGAGGTGATTATTAAAGGGTAGAGTTTTTTGTTTGTTTTTCATTTTTTGGGATTATTATCATTATTGGAGTAATGAAAATACCCTAATATTGACTAAAGGGATGAATGCACAACTCTGTGATTATGCCAAATACCATTGATTGTACACTTTGGATGGATTGTGTGTTTTATGAAAAAATGTACCACCAACTTCATTTAGTAGACCTCAATTCTCTCATTATGGTATTTATTTGAGTATTTTGAGTCAACATAAAATAAAATATTAAATATAGGATTATAATAAATCAAAACTCCTTCAAAGTATTTTAAAAAATTAAGGCACTTACAAATTCATATAATTTACAGATTAATATATATATATTTATAAGTTTGTGAATTTTAATATCTCTTCAGTAGATAGAAATGTTATCTATGCTATAACACAAGAGGAAAATATATGTATATGTTCACTATAATTTACTATTGTTTTATCTACTGAGTTTATATAATGTGTTATATAAACTTTACATTGAAAAATATATATTCTACATATTCTACGTGTGAGAGACTCACATGACCTTGAGAAGTATTTTCAAGTATCATAAGGACTGTAGACATTCTATTGAACCTTGATATTTTGTAAATCTATGTGCTGTGCTCTTTTAGGAATTCTGTCCCCTTCTTCACCCTACCTAAACATTGTTGTATCATGTCCTTAGCCAATGTGGAACTTGTAGACTGTTGAAAGGAAAAGACTCTTTACAGAACACGACATGTTTGTTTTATGGAGGAAGAAGGAAAAGACTCTTTAAATATGACATAGTGAGCATGAGATTTAAGCCGTTATAAAAGTTGCAGAGATAGAGAATATAAAGCATATGCTGATGAAATAATTCTTGTACAAGATCGATTAGTGCAGCTAATCTATATTTTAAAATGCTTTTAAAGAACATGATTTTGAGGCAGGTAAACATATTCTTGTCTTACTTTTCTCTCTTTATTTGGTACCATTGTGCCATTAGCTCACCAAACTGTACCATGTTTGCCTTCTTTCTGTTATCCAAGAGCACACTGATTTCCTTCTTGCATTAGGTCTGTGCCCTTGACTCTGTCTGCCTGGAATGCCATATTACTTCATATGGCTACTTCCTCCAGTTCTTGTCTGGAGTTATCTCCTCAGAAAAGCCTTCCTCACTAGCGAATTGAAATTAGTTTTCTGCACATTTCACTTATTCCTGTTTAATTTTCTTCATTACTTATATCACTCTCTGAAATTATATGGTGTAATTTTGTTAAACTCAACTTCTTTCTGCTTGAATATTAGGTTCTGTAATAGTAGGAATCTTGTCTTAGTTCCCAAGGTGTTCTCAATACTTACAGTAAAGCCCGGACACAGTAGCTAAACAATAAATGTTTTGTTGAATGAATCAATTTTCTAAAAACACATTATAAAGAATTAAAAAAAATAATAATAATTAAAAAAACAAGCTGTATGTAAGAGCAGTGAACTATCACAATTATAGAAGGAACAACCTGAGTCTCTTGGAACTTCAGGCAGCCAGACTTCAAACTCTGAGTCAATTTCAAAGATCTTATAAAGAGTCAATTTCCTTCTCCAGTTACTTCTTTTTGGTCTTTTGGGAACCAAAAGACAAGACAAGACCAAAAGACAAGATGGAGAGAAGCATGAGGTAGTTAGACTTTAGTTGTGGGAAGAAAAGTATAAAAACATCTGTCACAATATAATCTCAGTTTATTCTCTGAATATATATGTTATCCAATTTTAATGATCAGTTATTTATAATAATACTTGATTGCTATGGCTACAATTCCATGTTTAGGATTTTGGCAGTGACTGTCTGCCTTTACCATTTTTTTGGACCTTCAAAATAGAAGGAAGAAATCTGCTAAAACATGCAGGTGATGAAGGAAGTTTTGCTGGTGCTTTCCCTCATGTGCATACATTGTTATTCACATGCATATGGCCCTCTTTGCAAAACAACAGGTTTTAAATTCCTAATGAAGTTCCATTGCTACCCATATTTCTGAACCATTCAAAAGTGTTTTAGAAAATGTAATCTATAAAGTTCCTGCAAAATATAAATGCAAGGCAAATTTGCTGCAAGACCTCAAAATCACATACAGATTTTTAAAATGTTAACAGATATCATGTTTTGAGGTAACATATGCATATGCCTATGTATTTATTCTCTCATTCATATATAGCAGCACCTCGCTTTATGTGAATATGTTCTAAGACCCTTCCAGTTGAAAATCATGACTCATTATTTAATAATGAACCCCACTTGTTAGTATTTCTTATACAAACATAACTATCACACATCTTTTTATAAATAAGGCAAATAAACACACTAGTAATGATAAAATTAATCATAGAAATATATTTTATTTACTCTTAATACTCTCACCATGCCAGCAACCTGCAAAGCCCCAACGTCTCTCCACCCCTCCCCTAGAGAAAAAGTTTGGCAGCAGCCAATGGGAGTCCAGGAAGGCACCTGACATCAGCAAGCCTTCTGGAGGCATTGCCTGGAGACCCTGGCTGGGTCAGTGGTCAGGCCCCTCCCCTCCCCCACACTGCCTTGCTCCTCAGCTCTATATAAGGTGAGCGTAATAGCGAACCCTGTTATTTAATAAGTATTTCTTATATGGACATACCTAGCTCACTTTAAAAAAAAAAAAAAAAGGCAAATAAGCACTTTAGTAACAATTAGTAAATAAAATTAATCAGAAAAATAATTTAAAAATTTTTCATTCTTTCTGCCTTTTATTTTTTTCAATTGCTAATTGCGTACAGCATTCTTGAATTCGCATGTGTCAGTGCATGTAAATTGAGGTACTACTGTACACATAACTTTTAATGGAGAGACTCAAATTATAGTTAGGAACATGATCCAAATGGGTAGTTACAGGAATACCTGGGTTCACTTAAAGGAAAATATTTTGACAAAATTGTAAGAGAAGCAGTTGTGCATTTTTATCATTTGATTTCATTACATATTGGAATCGCTAATTTACTTTGACTTAAGACGTTAGATTAAAATTATCCTAAAAGACAAAACATATATAAAATATCAAACCCACAAATCATATTTTTATAGTAACGTAAATGTCGTAGAGCCTTTAAAACACATGGCAAATGAGATTTACCTTACACCATACACTCAAAGGAGAAAAATTGCAGGTCAGCCAAAAAGATAGTTTCCTGATGAAAGTATCAACGGACAAACACTCCTCTCTTCTCTCCAATGCTCCAATGTATGAGGACTATTAGCAGACGCACACTAGCTGACCTTAATTGTCAGGATAATGTATAGCTATTTGTCATTATTTTTATCCATAATACTCTTCTTAAAAGGCACTCTTTGTGACCTCACTTATATTCCACTCAGGTCATAATTACCATGTTTCCCCAGCATAATTTTTTTCATTGATTCTTTCTTCGAGGGATAGTCTTAAAGTTCTTTTTGTTTATTTACTCTACAGTGGTATAATGGCTTTTCACTTCAGCTACAGGGTCACTTTACCCAGCCCATTATTGCAAAGCTATGGGGCTATGGGCCTATTGTACTGGCACTATCCTTCTTTTATCTGACAGTACAAGCAATTGATTTCAGACTTGTTTTCTGTTGGCCGTTCCTAGTATTCTTTCCTTCAATTCAAGGCTATTTCCCCTACCTTTTTATTCAGTCTAGCCCACTTTTGCCTATTTTCTAACGTGAATAACAATCAACTTACCTAGCTGTTATAACTACGAACAATTTTTGTGTGTGCTGCTCCTGCATCCATCTTACTTTGGTTAAACCACTTGGCTCAGCACTGACCTTTGGCCTAGTTAATAAGCAGCTTTCCAACCCTGGTGAACTAATTCTGCCAGGATCCACACCCACTTCTCAGTCACCACTCCCACACCGCACTCAAAACCCACAGCTGTCCCATATGATACGTTAACCATCCCCCACCACCCTCAGATCCTTAGTCCCTTTCTTTTTCTGCACGTGTTTGCTTTAATCAATCCTTGACTCCCATGGGAACTCTACTAGCCTCTGCCCCTGCGTGATAATAAAGGCACAAGCCCACTGGTTGCTCTCACTCTCCTTGTGTGCTTCTGGCCTGCTGGTTGAGCCTCTTGAGTCCAAGGCATTTCCATGAACCCCTTACCACACCCCTTTCTCTCTGGGCCCTGTAAGTAGCAAACTCTATTCTCATGCATTATGGGCTCTGGTTCCCATTGTCACAACTGACCTCTACCTGGACCCAAATTTAAGATCCAACTTAACTAATTCAGAACACTGGCCGACTGATTTATTGACATTCTCATTTCAAATGTTCTCTCAGTAATAATTTCTATTTTTATGGTTGTTTATTTCTTGGATTTTTAAACTCATAATTTCTGTAATCAAATAGTGTCTTTTTACAAAAATAACGATTGATTTCAAAAGGAATATAACTAATTGTAACTTTGTTAACCTGTTCTCTAAGGTTCCTAAACTAATGAATATACTCACAGCATTACTATTCTTTAACAAAATTAATGTTCCTGCCCAGGAGAGAAAGAAGCACATCAGAAAGTATCACTAACATTATTAATAAGGATTAATACTAATACATAGGCATGTATATATAATTTCAAGACCATAAGCATTAAAATACCATGGTTAATACTAATATTTCTGTTTAAGAATGCTTGACAATAATTATAATAATTATGAGTTAATACTATATCAAAACTCAAATGACAGCTCTCCAGAGCAGTATTTCATAAGTCACTATTGGTCCTCATTTTGCAAAAATAAAAAAAACAAACTCACTATGTACTAGAATACCACAAATTATATATATACATTTTTTGTTTTTATAAATTATATTTTAAAGTAAGAAATGGCAACAAAGACTTGGCAAGTTTAAAAATAGGAACTTTAGTTTTGTCCCCTGTCTGATACTATGACTATTACTTTAAATGCTGTTATTCATCTTCCAAAGATAATCTTTTTTTTATATTTTCTGACTCCATTAGCTCTCCCCCATTTTTTATATCTGATTATTTTGTACTTGTGAATGCTTAGGCATCTTTTTGCCTGTCATTTATTGTCAATGCTTGGTCATTTACCGTGTCGTTTTCCTTCAGTCTTACATGTATGTGTTCCAATATTGGGCCCTTTGTATGCCGACCGTGTGGTTTTCCTTGTCTTGAATTAACTAAGTACTTTTCTCAATTTAAAATTGCTTAACATTCACCTTTGACACACCTGTTGTAAATTTAAAAAATAGCTAAAGAAGTCACATCTCGTAAGTTAACCTTTTTTAACTACTGCATTTTAAAAATATTTGCATGAATATTTTGAACTTCCCATGAGAACTTCCCATGTTTTGAACTCTTAGAACAGAGAGACTGTCAGCATGTCTGTAGTGAGTATATCAGGTAGTTTCAAGTAAAACACACCTTCTGTTTTAGCTAGGATGTCTCAAAATAGTCTCTCATAGGCTGCTGTGTAGGAAACAAACATTGTGCACTAATGCAGATGAGAAATGTATTGTCTCCCTTCATGTTACTCCTAAATGAGCTCTCACTTTACAGAAATTTTAATGTAAAGGTTGGTTCCCTATACAGTATCTTATTAGGGCTAGGGGCAGGAGCATTTTGTAAATAGAAGTAGTGGTGTTATGTCAGGCATTGATTTGCCTAAGTTCTATTTCAGACTCCATGCAGGTTGATACAGATTTTTGTTATGGCTTCGTTTCTTTAAAAATTACCTTACACAAGAATGGGGCATTGTTTATGTTTGAAATTAGAGATTAATGAGAGTTGGGTATGTAGATGGAACTAGGAGAATGATTTATTTCTTTACCATTATCCTTGTTGGAATAATGTCCCCCACATCCTGTAAATTTGAACCCACTTGTAAATAAGACCTTTGGAAATGTTATTCTCATTCTAGTTTTGGATTCATTTGTGAATAGGATCTTTTAGATGAGGCCAAATTGAATCAATGTGGCTCTTAATTCATATGAAGAGTCCCTATAATGCAGAGAAAATTCAGATGCAGTCAGTAGGAGCCAGAAGTCATAAGAAGTCCAAAAATTAAGCAAATTGCCATGTGACAGAGGCAGAAAGCAAGCCAAGGAACCCCAAGGGCCAGCACCAGAATGCTACAAACCACCAGAATGCTACAAACTCTGGAAGAAAGTATGACTTATCGAGACTTAGATTTTGGACTTCTAGCCTCCAAAACCATGAGACAATAAATTCCCATTATTTAAGCCAACCCATTGTGTGGTATTTGTCATAGTAGTCCTGGCAGACTAAGACAAACCTCATTGTACTTTTCAGTTGGAACTTGAGTTCCAAATCTTTAAAACCTGTGATTGAATATTCAAATTATTGTTCCAAAAACTGTATCATATAGCCTTCAAATACACAATTGTATACAAGTTCACAGAGGCTACCTCATGGCTGATCTCTGAAAACATTAGCTAAGTGTAATTTTAGGGGGAAAATGACATGCAAAGATTAAGATATTTTCTTAGTTTGGGTTCCCTAAAAGCAGGGCTCAAAAGAGATGCATGTCTATGTGATTTATTGAAGAAGTACCCTCAGAAGATGGGGAGTGATAGCAGCAGGAAAACACTGGGAAGGAACTAAGAAATGTTGTTGTCTTAGCTAGATTCCACCTTGAACCTAATCTCAGAGAAAGCTTTGGAGCAGAAACTACACCATAAATTTAAGTCTTACTTAATTTTCAAGGCACTATGCTTTTGGAAATTGCACCAATCTGGCATCAGCAGTGGACTGCCCCAGGAGGTGGTGATTGGGGCATAACCTTCTTGGTGAGGTGGCTGCATGTTGGCTGAGGGTAATTCTCCAGAGAATGGATGAGCTATCAGTTATAATGGCCAACTTTAATATTATCTTGGTGATGGGTGCACTAGCTGGGTAAAGGGATCTGGGCAGGGTACCAGCAGTGTCTGCTATAAATAATAATAATTTGAAAAAGTCTCTATTTTCAGTAGTAGATAATATCTCCCTGCAGAGCACCTCTCCATTTTCTCTTCAGAGGGATATGGAGGGGAAGGTAATTCAGTCTCTATAGTTTCAAATTGATTTTGTTTGTTTGTTTGTTTCTAAATCCCAAGGAAAGTTAATTTATTTGAATTCAGAGCTTATCTCTCAGGGTTTCTCCCCCAAATTAATCTAAATGTTGGTTGCAGATGCTGAATTATTCTTCATTTCTCCTGGCCTTTGGTTGTTATCTTTTCCTTCCTGCAGGGACTGTAGGAGTATACACTGGTGGTAGCACTTCTAATTTCAGTCACCCTAGATCAAGTAATTGGTGGAGAGTAAAAAGGGGAGGGGAGTACATTCCTAGGTTAATCATTTCACATTGCACTCAATTCTAAGTGATGTCAAATTCATGCAATTCTATCTTAAATGATTTATTTGTGGTTTTATCATGGAGGTAAATGCTGATTCAGCATCTGTGCTCTGTAGTCCTTAAAATTATGTTCTATTAATAATTACCTGGCCACCTGCCTTAGACCTTTTTCTCCAACTGCTGATGCCTACAACCGTTGACTTATATGATGGTTAAGTTCATTTGTCAGGTTGTCTAGGTTATGGCATCCAGTTGTTTGGTCAAGCAAGCTCTGGCCTCATTGTTACTGTGAGGATATTTCATGGATTTAAATTTGTAACTTGATTACATGTATGGCTGATTACATCTACAATCAACAAAAGGAGATTTGCCTTCAGAGATGAGAGAAGTCTCATCCAATCAGTTGAAGGCCTTAATGGAAGAACTGAAGATTTAACTGAGCAGTTAAAAAGAATTTTTATTTCCCAGCTTCTCCTGGGGAATTCATCGAAATCTTCTTCAGAGTTAACCAATTTGCAGCAATTCAGACTTGTCAATCTCCATGGTCACATGAGCCAATTCCTATAATAAATCTTAATATTTACATATGTGTATGTGTATATCTCCTGTTAGTTTTTTTTTCCCTAGAAAACTCAGTTTCTTCTCTGTCAAATGGGATTGTGGGTTCATTAACTCTATTTCATTTCACCCAAAATCTGATCCCATCTTTGATAAATTCCTCACAATTATAAGTCTGATAATTGCTCCTTTAATTTGTGGGGAGAGGCTTTCTAGAATGCCTATGAAATTATTCTTGGTTTTGTATTATATTTTTTATATTTTTAATTTTTTTGAGATTATGGAAGGAACAATCAGTAAATGCAGGTGCTTATATATTTTTTAGTAGTAATATTTTTATTTTATTTCTCCCCCCAGTCATCGTTTGTGCTCATTATTGTGTGCTCTCTGAGTCTGCTTATCATCTTTTCTTTTTTTTTTTTTTTATTAAGGAGGCACTGGGAACTGAGCCTGGGACCTCCCATGTGGTACGCAGGCACCCAACTACTTGATCCATATCTGCTTCCCAGGTGCTTACTTATTTATTCCAAAAATTTTGAGTCATTTTCTCTGATTACAATCTTGTGTATTAGTATTTCCCATGTTTATTTAAAATATACAACTAAAGTATATTGAAAATTATACTCATAATAAATATAATAAAATTATATTTATATTTGGTGTTTTAAATAAACCTAAAGTATATTAACTTATATAGTTTTGAGATACTTATTTTAAATTCTTTCAAAAGTCAGGTTAGTATAATCTTTTCTGTCACAAGTGTCTTATTTTTTATATACGTTGACAGATTATTTTCCAGTGCAGGTCACCATTGTTAAACTAGAATCCCATAGGGGAAATCAACCTCTTTAACTCTGTTATATAGTTTTAAAAGAAAAATGACCTACAAAATAAAGAAACATCTTCAATTAGAATTTCAAATCTTGCTGCCTGGAAGTCTATGGTATCTATTCTATTGTTTGTTTCTTTTTATTTCAAATAGACAGGCATTTCTATTATATGATCACTTTTTTCTCTTTATAACTTATTTCTTGACTGAATTAAAATATTGTGATATTAAAAAGGGCCATTTCAATAACTATAGTTCATCAGGTTACTTTTGAATCCATGAAAGCAATAGAAAAGGAAAGCTGTGACAAAAACTCTGTTTTGATATAAGAGAATCTAAATGACCTCAGGAGATATTTTCTAACTTTCTATTTCCTTGATTCAAATATTTTTTATTTCTGCTATATTTTCAGGAGCTTATAAATTAGGTCAGCATATCATCCCATCACTAAAAAAAAAAAAAAAAAAAAAAAAGTGAGCTATTGTCTGTACCTAGGCAATCTCACCTAAAGAAAAATGGCATAATGATAAATTCCAAACATACTAATATATTTTACTGAGAAAGGGCAATGAGAAAGCCTGCATCTATTTACTAAGAAATATGCATAAAAATGAAGCATCCTTTCCAACTTTCATATGATTTGTGTATAAAAAGGAGATTATCTGAAGATGAGAAAGATACCACTAAGCTATATTTTTCATGAATATATTCACATTCTCCTTAGATGTATACCCTTTGAGAGTTAATTTGAAAGGAAATATATATGTAGAACCTTGTTGGATGCATTCCAATTCATATGTAAGCATTTTCTCTATGTGTACACACTAACAATGAAGTCAAAGAAAGCCAGAAATAATCTGAAGTATACAATGATTCTGAACAAATAAATGCTCCAGTAGAAAATACACATATTCAATAAGTGAGATTAATAGGTTAAGTATACAAATACAAAAATGTAAACTTCTTTTATACCTTTAAGAAAATAGTGAAATCAGAAAAAGTATGCTTACTCTGAAGTATATTTGATTTGTCATATAAAATATTTAGACATGATCAAAAGTTTAATAGTTTATTAGTTATATTTTCTATCAGAAATCATTAAAAACAAGTGAAAAAAATACACATTTAAGCAATAAAACATTGATAAATATTCAACGTGTATTCAAAGACCAATGAGGAATAGAAAGTTTTATTATACTGACTGGGAAATTTATTTTAATGAAATGCTACAATTGGAAAAAATAATAAAGGAATTTTCAATAATGAAAATAATCTCATAGACAATAGATATGTAGACCATTATTGAGAAACTGACACGTTTCTCAGCATTAAATATCAGCTTATGGGAAAAAAAGCTATAGGACAAATTGCCTAAACATACAGATTTGCTAGTTCAGACTTTTTGGGTCTTCTTCCATGGAGTAATCTATAGACTACACCAGTAAAATAAGGAATAGTGCATTACTCATGTAATCATATTACTAATTTAATTTGTAAAGATATCACAGAACCAAAGCATGTTGGGAGATAAATATCAGAAAGTTAATTCGTCATGAGTTAGAAAAAATGCCATTTAAGGGAATGTTAAATAATTCTTAATGACTGTTTAAGGATGTTTAGATTATACAACACTGCATCATGTTATAAGAGGAACACAGTTTTGAGACCATTTCTTCATTTCCATGTCATTCTTGGAAGAGCTATCAAAAAAACCAGGAAAATGAAACTTTAGATCTATTTTATGGCAGTGCAGACAGCTGGGTGGTCTCCATCCTTATGAATTCTAATGACTATGTACCAAATTATATATGTGCATAAAGTTTAGTAGTTTGTGACAAAATAATGTGATACCATGTAATGGATCAATGGACTGGGGTCATATGTGCCACAGTGATAACAGTGAGGGAGTGGAGTGGAAAGATGAAGTGATAGGTTAAACTATGCACCTCAACATAGACATGTTCTTCTTATCTGAATCTGCATTCCAGTAGTTGTGTACCCATTGTAAACAGGACCTCTTGAAGAGGTTAATTTTAGTTAAGGTGTGGACTAACTGAATGAGGGTGGGCTTTATTCTGCATTACTGAAAGCCTTTTAAGGAAAGGAAACCATAAGTCAAAACACCATGTGATGGGAGGCAGATATACCTAAGTCCAGGAATTCCAAGGATTCCCAGAAGCCAGCACCAGAATACTATAATCTTTGGGTAAAAGCCAACCTAGCCAATATCTTGAATTTTGACTACTTCTAGCCTTAAAACCACGAGTCAATAAATTCCTGTTACCCAAAACCCATTGTATGGTGTTTGCCACAGCAACCTTGCAAACTAAGACATAGTAAAAAGAAAGAATGAGAATGGCTCCATTCTCCCCAAGAGTGCAATGCAGTTGAGAAAAATGCATATACAGACAGGCAAAGAATGAATAATTATACTGCGGGGTAGCACAACATCAATCCTAAGAGCATGGCATACATTTTAGGAGTGTGGCTGTTACTGAGAGGAAGAGTCCCCTTAAGGTTATTTGGGCCAGATTCCTAAGGTATGTGGATCAGGTTCCTTAATCAACATGGCTGATTTTAAGCTTGGTGTGCACGGTTAGTTAGAGCTTTAATATGTTTCAAACAACAACTGCACCAGACAATGTTGAACAGGCAAGGATGGGTTTACTCAGGGGACGCTGTAGCAAGGGGGAGAGAGAGAAGACTCAACTTCCTCAAAACAAAGGACAGCCAGTGTTTTCAGGGCTGGAAGTGGGTTGGATGAAAAGCACTGGAAGATAGTAAGGGGAGTTGACCACTAGGGTGGGTGAGTGATTTACTGAGGTTGTAGTTAGGATGGTTTGGTTCCACTAAAATGGTTGAGGGACTACTGAAGTTAAAATTAGGATCACTTGGTTCAGAATGTTTTCCTTTGTGAAAATTAGGCCACCTAGAGTCTGTAAAGATTGGGAGAGCAGAGACCCAAGACTGGAGATACTGAAATGCCTTCATGGGAGACTGTTGTACCTGGGTAGTCAAGAGGAACAGGAAAGGGAAAAGAGATGTCTGGGGCAAGATTGACATTTAGAATAATTAGGATCTAAGTTCTCTACACACACACCCACCCCAATCTGAGTTTTTTTTTTTTTTTTTCCTGCAGTCCCCTAGTCCCAAAGTGCAAGCTTAGTTTCAAGATCTTCAGTATGAGGGAGGGAGTGGGTAAGAGTGTACGAATAAGGCTAGCAGCTTTGTCAAGAGAAGGAAACACATTCTTGGTCAATGTAAAGAAGGGTGAGAGGAAATTTCAGTCAGAGAGTGAAAGTCTAGAAATAATTTTAGATAATAGAGTTAGCAGGTTTGCTTTTAGTTAAGGAGTGGAATTAAAAGGTTTGCTTTAAGGAGTAAGTTTTAAAAGGTAATGGTGCCTCATTACGGGTTACGTAACTCCTGCTATTTGTTGATATTAAGCTCTTCACTAGCTATTTTTTTTCCATCAGAAATAGCCTTCTTTACTATATTGTAACCTCTTTGGGAGCAGGGAATGTGCTTTCTAATTCTCTGTGGTAATTCACAACACTTATCAGACTCCACTTATTTGCTATCAGAATAGCAAATAGTTGGTTCCTTATGTTTATTTGACTTTCTCAGAAAGTAGCATTAAAGGAAGAAAATACTGAAGTTTATTCATATGAGTAATGGCTCCCTGGTAGAAACAGTCTTGGCAAAACTATTGGGCAGATAGACCAATTCTGTAGTTTCTCACTCATAGGCATATGGAATGACTGTGGTTCCTGCTTGTATTTAAGCCTTTTCTCTAAAATTTTCCATTGATGCTAAGAATTCATCATAGACTTGCCATATACTTCTGTTTTACCCATTAGCTAGTGACAGTTCCTGATTATTAAAAGAAATAAAAAGGAGTGACCAAGCAGATGACCTATGTGCATATGAGACATTTTGCTATGTGTTCTTCCATGAAGTATTAGAACTATAATCACAGTAATATTTTCTCTCCAATAAACAATCATGTGTAACTTTAAATTATGAAGGACAAAAGACATTAAAAAAAATCAATAGCTTATTCACATGAAATGAAATCTGCACATGTGTGGGTACATATCAATAAAGTTAAGAAAAAGATTTGTTTTTCTTTAGTTCTTCGCTCAATTTATATTTTCTTACAACCAAAAGACATACTTTTTGAGATGGATTATAGTTAGTATTATCTGTTTATCAGATTCAGTGTGTGGAATTTATTTTCAGATCATTGAACAAAATTCAGTATACAACTTCTATTAACAGTAACAGTGGTTATACAAAAAATTCCCGTTTTTCAGGACAGAAATTTTATTTTCTAAATACTTACTTTGGTGCATAAGGATGTTTATTTGTAACTTTCATTAATGTCTTTACCTTACAGTACTTGTATAATATATATATTATGCCTATACAATTGTTTTATTGCTAAGGATAATATCATCAAAAACCTTGTAATAAGCATTTGCTGATAATAGAAGTATTTCTCTTCTGAATATTCCCTCTAGAGAAAGTGAAATGAATGGGACTGATAATAGTATTATTCAAGTATGGGTGGATATACAATGAATTATATATTGTACAAGAAATATGTGCCAAGCAGCATTCTAGGTATTTTGCTTGTCTTTTAATCCTCAGAGTAAAGACTGAAAGACATTGACAGACCCCTGTTTTAAAGTCATCCTTTGAGGCAATTATTTAGAACATTGAATAAAAAAATCCATCTTGGTCATTGTTTTCATTCTCCATTTTGTTAAGCATGTTAAGTCTAAATAATGTCCTGATTTTTGTATTTACTGGTTAGCTTTTATGCAACGAAGAGAAAGTGTTCATTCTACCATAAGTAAGCACATAATTAAGCAGTGTATCTGACAACCAATTTTTGTGCGACTGGGCTGAGTATATTAGTTAAGATGCCTTTGGCTGCAAGTAACAGTTAACACTGCAGTTTGCTGTTAATCCCTAAGGTAGTGCTGCTATCTTGCTCTTCTAACCTAGGGAGCCAGAATGGCTACAAAAATTCCAGGCAGCACATCCGTACATGGCACCATCTAGAAACAGCAAAAGTATCTCCCTTTCCCTCATAGGAAGGAGGACAACTTTCTCATAAATATTCTAGCAGATCTTCACTCCTGTCTCAAAGGTTGGCAAAGTATTGCCTCATTATTATGCTTAAACTCCTGCTTTCATTCTTCCACTTCCTATTCAAAACTTTCAGGTACTCCCGTTGAACTTGATATAACTTGGTAAGAAATGGAACCACCGTGACTAGTGTTAATAGGGATTTACTCAGGGAGATGGGGAAGGGATCACACTACCCCGTGTTACATGGGTTGACACACACCTGAACAAAACTACTTTCTGCTGGGAAGAGGAGCGGGGTGGCTGTGGCCTAGGCATTTAACTAACAGTCTGTTGTACTAAGTGTGTGCATTAAAAAGTATGTTAAATTTATGGTTCATTATTCTTATTGACTAGTTAGTCTGAGGTACCTTAGGTTATGATGATTTTCCTGCAATATCTATCAGATATCAACAATAGTGTTTCTTTTCTTCATCACTATTTCCAGAAAGTAATAGTTTTGGAAAATACTTAATAGAAATATGTCAATGAATCATTGTACATGGGTAGGTTGAAACTGCCAGAGATCTGTCAGAATCTATTGCATTTCAGCTCTGTTCATTACCAATTTTATACAAGGTGATGGATCCATTGATAAATGGGGTATAAAGAATCACAGTTAAAAATGGCAATTCTTGGTTAATAAATTATGTCATAAAATATAGCTTAAATCACTGATTTTCAAATTAAAATACTTAGACCTCAGTAATAAAGTTGTATTCTTTATGGGTGCATGGATTGTAGTTTGAGAAACACTGTGTATGAAGTTAAAATTTTGAAGTTTAGAAAATTTTCAAAAACAAGACCAAGTATGGGCAAATGAAAATACATGGAAGTATTCAGCTACTTAGTTATTTTTTGGAGGGCTAAAAGAAAGGAACATGATACTGGGATCCAGTAAAGTTGGATCCTGGTTCTGACTCTTGTAAATTGTGAAAGGGTATAAGTTCTTCCCCATAGTTCTCTCATCTCCAAATAGAAGTTAAAATTTTTAATCTCCATGGTCTCTCCCTGATTAAAAACTCTTTGTGTCTTTGTAAATGGTCATTTTATTACTTGCTAAAATAAACAAAAGATTGTGAAGGGAAGTGTTCTGTCCAAACAGACAGCATATGTTTAAAACACTCATGTGGATTGTGGATTAATTATATAGATTCCTGCTCACAAGAAGTTATATTAGAAAACAAATTAGATTGAAAGAGGTTATGCATGCAGATACATCCACTTTTTCATTCATCTTCTGACATAAATAGGATGTGAAAAAAATTTTAAATTTTGCTATTTTTAAAACTTTTTCATTTTTAAATAACTTTAGATTTACAGAAGACTGCAAAGATAGTACAGAGAGTTCTCATACAGCCTTCCCCTAGCTTCCGCTAATATTATTTATTTATTTTTAAGTTTCAAAACAGCTTTATTCTGTTTGAAGACCTAATAAAATGCTTTAAAGCAACTTAAAACAAGACAAAGCTCCATGGAATCTATAGCTTGAGCAAAATGTCAAGGAGGCACACTTCCCTCCCCTCCCCACCGCCAAACCCCTCCACCCTAGTTGCCTCATAAAGGCAAAATTACAACTGACCATGACATCCTCCCTTTCATCAAAAGAGCAACAATATTTTAACCATTGCATATTTATCAAAACTAAGAAATTAATATTGGTAAAATATTAACTAAACTATAGACTTTATTCATATTTCCCAAGCCTTTCACTAATGCCCTTTTTCTCTTCTATAATCCAATCCGGGAAGCCATGTTTCCTTTCATGATCTTGTCTTAGTTTTTTTCCAGTTTGACAGTTTTTCAGTTTTTATCTTGTTTCTCATGACTTTGATGCTTATGAAGAATATTTGTCAAGGGGTTTTGTAGAATATACCTCAATTAACCTTTGATATGTTCTCACCATTAAACTGAGATAATGGATTTTGGGGATGAATGCCACAGAGGTGAAGTGACATTTCATCAAGTCATATTAGGGGGTGGTACAATATATCAATATAACTTATTACTAGTAGTTTACCTTTTTCAATTTTAGTTTTTCTCCAGTGTATAATTTTTCCCTTTTAATACTCTATTCATTGGATGCAAGTTAATGAAAGCAGCTCATTGGAGACACTACCAACAAATATAACAAATTCATTGTACTTTTTGATTCTAAAAACAGATAATTGCCTGGTTATCATGTATTAATGGAAAAATCTTCTACCAGAGCCCTTATATAAAGTCATTTTAGATAGTCTTTCCCTAAAAGGACACAACCAAATGATGTTGATTCTATATTTACGTGTTTCAACACAAAAAGGTAAAGATTATGCAGTTTTTCCTACATCTCACTGATATCTAAACAGCACTAGTAAGAATATCAAGATGTTAGGAACCTTGAATAGAAGGTTAAAAGCATGGAGCTATACCCAGAATCTGATTTTTTGCAGTAAGTAAGCCATTTCCAAAGTGACAGCTGCTTTTGAAAGCTGAATTAACTCTTACAGAATACATTTGTTATTAAAAGCAGTACTTCACTCCCAGGGCCTTAAATTATTGTTTGATGAAACTTCTAAAAGTGCCTAATTTGCTTTTAGGTTGCAGCTTGCACACTAGAAGAATGAGTCCTCTTTCAAATATATTTGTGTTGCATTAGGCTAGCATTTCCTAAATTATGGTTACAGTCACTTGATATATCATAGGAAGTCTATTAGTAAAATGGAAATGTTGCCATATATTTATATAGGCATTCATCCATTCATTGATATCTCCATTTATGTCTTTTTGGAGAAGTATAAACAAGTACAAAGAAAATGATTGAAAATCTTTGCATTAATAGAAATTCTTGAGAAATCCATTGTAAGTATTTTTCATTTGCTTCCCACACTGCTCTTAGAGGGACCTCAAAACACTCACATATCCAAACAAATTCCCCATTCCTATTAGAGGTCTTTGTCAGTGTTATAACTGTATTTGATGTCAGCTTTGAAATCACCTTCACCAAATTGAATCAGTCATCAAGTTTTATTGATTCTTTCAAAATAACTCTTTAATTTATCCCTTTCTTTATATTCTTACTGATCTGATCTTAGTTCATGTTCTCATATATGAAACATCAAAATAACTTCCTTTCTAATATCCTTTCCTCAGTCTCTCCTGTCATTTATTTGATGCCCTGTTACCATATAATTCTAAATATTGGAATGAATACATTTATGAAATAAATTCCTTAATGATTCTCCCCTATTTACAAGTAATATCTCAAATACAAATTGTCCCACTTCTGTATACCTGCATAAACTGTAGTGGTTGTTTCTGACTTGCCTACTTCAAACTCCATCTTTCCTTCTTTAAAAAGTATCTTTTCCTGTCTCTTCTAGGAAATTCTCCATTCCTCTGACCTAACCATGTTTGTTCTAGTAGGATTCAGTTTTCTTTCAGAGGCATCTTCATGCTCAGCTTTAACTGGTCTGTGATTTAACACAAGACATGGTATAGGTCAATGGTATTTCTTCATCACTATAGCTATGGTTAATTGTGCAATGGAAAAGACATTTGTAACAAACTGGAACAATTCAAACTTTCCCTCATTTTGGTACTTGTAACTAAAGAAAGAAAACCTTAAATCCTCTCCAGTGATAAACCTGGAGATATGAAGTACAAAGGTTGATGATGATGATATTTTCTGCTATGTATGCACACAGTGTGAGAGAATGAAAGGAAAAGTTTGAAGAAACATATTCAAAAGGGAGAGACTTGGTAGCATTCAAGTTCCTTGTTCCCCCAGTTACATGAGATTATACATTCACATCCTTGGTTATAAACAATAAAAACTGACTCTAGGTAATTTAAACAGAATATACCTTTGTTGGGGAAAAATGCACACATGCAAAAATGTTGGCTTACTGAATCGAAAGGCTGGCAAATCGGTCTTTAAAATGGGAAGATATCTAGAGAAGCCTAGGCAAACCACAGAAAAAGTCTTAGCAAGATGCCTCTGTCTGTACTGCAAGATACTGGATGCAATCTCTAACACCTCCACCTCCTGATGTTGCCTCTAGAATGGATTCTAATCTGTCAATTTCTTTGCCTTACTTATTCCTGATTAAAGGTCCGAGGTAGAAGTATATGATTGCTCAACATAGGACATGAATATCTTCATTCATAGTCGAGGAGAGCATATGTGTAGGCTTAGATTTCTTATATCAGGGGTGAATCTGATATAAAATTCACAAGAGTCACACAGTGGCAGATCCCCAAATTTAAAAAGTCATTTCTGAGGCTAGTCAGACCAAAAAAGGCCCAAATATTCAGAGTTTTTCAATTAATTTCTTTTTCTACTTAAGCTGGTGTCAGAAATTTCTATTGCACAAATGAATTAAACTATTACATGGGACATGTATTAGTGAGTGGCTAACATACTTAATGCAGTATATGCCAGGTATTTCATATTCATTATTTAATTCCCATAATAACTTTGAGGTAAGTGCAATTCTTCTCACTTTTAAGATGAAGAGATTGAGGCTTGGTGGCACTAAAATGTCATTGAATACACAATCAAATGATAATGACAATGATGGTCATAATTACAATGCAGTGATTTAAATTCAAGTTCTTAGCTTTTATACAATATTGCTACTCATTGCTACTGCCTCTTCTTTCCTTCAAATCCCTTGAAATTTCTGCCACCAAGCAACCTCCCCTACCCCCTCCCCCATCAGTTCCATTTACTCATTGAACAATTTGGGTCCTAGTTCACTGCATTCCTCTCCACCTGTATTTTTAACACAATTCATTGTATATTGACTACTCAAATGAATGACCCTTTTGGCTCTCTAGCTTCCCTACCTTCTAAGCATTAATAATGTTTTGTTTTATTATATATTCCCTCACCCACTCATTTTTAATTACTCCCTAGACCTTGTAATTACCAGTAACTATAATGACTTCAAAATCCAAATTTAAACATTTTATCTTCTCTCTTCCTGTCTCACTTATTTTAGCATCCTTAATGAAACAAATTTTAAAATCATTGAGAACATGAGTGAAATGACTTTTGTTTCTTACTCTCCATCAACTCATTCCCTCACTTATCTTCCCATATATTCTTTTCATTATATATAGATTGAGTCCATGGTCCATCATTAAAATCGCTCCCTTATGTACCTCCAATTCCGTTGGCCTTCTTTTCTACTTTTGTTCCTCTAGGAAATCTATAGCTCTCTCTAAAGTACATTATCGGCTCTCTCCGTGAATACATCTGAAATCTTACCATTTTGGGGGAAAATCAAATCTGTGGACAGTTTCATGATAATTACTACAGGCATTAAATCCCTAAACTTACCAGTATCCATAGTACATTTGTCTTTCCTATTTTCTTATATTTGAAGAAAAATACCATCTGTCAAATGCCAACCCTATACATTCAGGTCTGGATAAAAAAAAAAAAAAATCTCTGAATTACAACATCTTAAAAAATGTAAAGTTATGCTCTCTTTACCTTGAATTAGTAATTTCCTTCCCAATGCTGGTTAATGCTCAGTAAACAAATATACAAGCTTAGATAGTTTTCTTTAAAAAGTATTTCCATTATATCACAATCTCTTTTAAATACCATTTTATTTTTAATCTTCCTATTGGATGTAAAATATCTCAAGCAAGTTCTATCACAACTTTTCCTTATTCTTCAGCCACTGGCTAATTTCTGCAATCTGACTCTTTCCCCTTATCAAAGAGTGCCCCATTGGTAAAGATCATCAGAGTTGTTCAATGGTCATATATCATCCTGCATAACTAAATCTTAGTTGCTGCCTACTTTTCATCTGACCTCTAAACATTGGATTGTCAGAAGGTTTAATTCTGGACCCATTTCTCTTTTCTACATCTTTTTCTTGGTGAATTCATGCAGTCTTAAACCAAAAAATACCGTCTCTATGGTCATGCCCCAAACCCAAATTTGATTTCCCACCCTACTGACTTGACTAAGCTTCAGACACATACGTCTTGATTGGTATCCCCATTTAATTGTCCAAAAGTAATCTCAAAATTAACATTGTCAAAATGGAAATCTTGATTTTCCCTTATATTTGTCCCTCCCTTTATTTCTCTCCTTATGTAAATGTAACCAACATCCACTCAGAAACTCAAGTCATAACCTGAAGAATCATCCATAATTCTCTAGTTTTCTCTATTTTTTCCTTCTTTACTATCACCTTCCATCATATCTGACAAACTCTATATCTCTCCCTGTTTATTGTAAAATTCTCCCATTTGATGGATATTTTGATTCTTTCCTACATTATCATCTACTTCACAATAGCAATTAAATTTTTATAAACATAATTCAAAGAATGTTACCATTCTACTTAAAACTTGCCAGTGGTTCTAAGGATAGAACTTAAAATGGGTACCATGGACCAACAGGATCTTTACATGACATGGCTCTAGTTTAGCTATCCCATATCATTCCATACAACTGCCCCCTACACCATTCACTGTTCTGGCCACATAGCCTCCATCTGTCCACCAGGAACTCTCCGGCCTCCATACAATTTTCTTGCTGTTTTCCCTTCTTTGATTCCATTTCTGCCAGTCTTTGGTATAGCTGTTTCATTCTTGTATTTCAATATTAATTTTAGAGGTACACTTTTTATATTTACATGGAGAAAATTTAAAGCCATGCAATAAAAATATTAATAGATTCAATTGTATTTAGAATAGCAGTTGATTAAAAAGGAAAAAGAATCCATACAAAAATTCTCTAATTCCTTAAAAGTTTCTAATGTGATTTTCTGTTGACAGTTTACACTTATTGCAAATTGGTAAATCTTTTACTATAAGTGGGATTAGGAGACAATAGTATAAATGGAAACATCATTATCAATACGGATTTAATTTATTCATTTTGTCTGTGTTTGACCCATTTAGAAATCAGTTAAGTTGAATCTTAAGTGAAGGAGAGTAATAGGGAATAAAACTGGAAAAGGGGGCTTGAGATAGTTTGCAGAAGGCCTTGAATATGAAGTTTAACTGTTTTGAGCAGCTAGTGGGAAATCTGAATATTTTTCAGCACAGATTTCTTCCCATGTTTAGCAATACTAATCTGATTTCTGGCAGTGTACTAGAGATGTTGGGAGTAGGGTGGGATAAATACCAGCCACAAAAGATGTTTCTCTATAAAATATAATTTCTAATAGCTTTGCCAAATATGCAGAAAGTAGAGGAAATTTCCAAGAATGAGGTTGTTGGCTTAAAGTAGAGACCATTCTGATAAGCTAAGCCATAGCAAAAGGTAGGTCTCCCTAGAGTTACAGCTGTGACCTAATACTAAAATAAGGGCAGAAGCGGGTTGAATTTGATTTGAATACTTTTTTTATTTTCTATAGCAATCAATGTCTCATCAAGAAGCATACAGCCCATTCACACTAGGCAAATTGAAAAATGGTTTGTTTACAATCAGGCTAATTACAAAGGTGTGTGTAGGTTGTAGGGGAATTTCAAGAGCTAGGGAATATGGGGCAGAGTTTTTATCACCAGCATCAGGGGAGAAACCAGCAGCAGACATTTTATCACAGCTAGGTTTGACAAAAGGAAGATAAAATTGCCAGTAATCTTAAGGAGAGAGAGTGGTGTCATTGGTGATGGAACACAGTGGGCAAGATAAAATGGAAAGATGAATAACAAGAAGGAGCTGGGACCAGATGACAGCTGTGCTTTGACTGTTGCAAGGCCTATAACTGCTCTTGCCATTTTTAGTTTCTAGACATCATTTCACATCATAAAATATTTATTAAAATCTAGCCATATCTCATTAAATGTGTTTTTTTTCTACAAACCCTAAAGAACATTTATGATTTCATTTTAGAAATTACTTTGATTTAAATAACATGTTTAATTAATAATTGGGCATTTTTTTTGAATCAGAAATTATCCTGAAAACTTGAGGTATTCCTATGAAGTGAGAAAAATCTCACAATTGTTTTGAAGTATAATGGAATTTTGTGATTATTAAATTTTACATCATGAATCTAATATAGCATCATGTTTTTCACATTTGAAAATGTGACATTTATTAATTTCTATTTTGAAGTTATCTCTTTGCATTTTTGAGATCTCTTTTCTCTTCCTGACTAGAGGCCCTAGGTTCTTTGCCAATATTTACTGATGGATAAGAAGACTCAGACCCTTTTAGATCATGCTAAGAAGTGTGGATTTTACCCTATTTTAATAATAAAACATTTTAAGGAGGATAGAATTATCTGTTTCCTAGCTGCTAAAGCAAATACCATACAGTGGCTCATGGTTTTTAGGCTTGGAGATGCACAAAATGGATGTGTCAGCAAGGTAATGCTTTCCCCTTGAAGAATGTTGTATTCTGGGACTCTCTGCCAGCAATTGTTGGGTCCTTGGCTTCTCTGTCACATGGCAATGCATGAAATCACTTGGTATGCTCTCCCTTCTCTTCTGAGTTATACAGACTTCCAGCTAGCTCCTCCATGTGGCCTTTTTTGTGTCCAATTTCCTTTGCTTATAAGAACTTCATCCATATATTGGATTAAGGCAAACCATCATTCAGTTTGAGTACACCTTAATAATAATGTCTTCAAAGATCCTATTTACAATGAGTTCATATCCACAGGAATGAATTAAAATTAAGAATATGTTTTTCTGGAATATATAATTCAATTCCCAACAGTAATATAAAGAGATTGATACCTGTGGTAAATTTAATTTTGAACTCAAATTTAGAGGATACAAGGATTCTCCCAAATTATCGGTTTGACCAACTGATTAGATGCTGGAGTCTTTGAAAGAGAAGGAAACAAAGCATGACACAAGTTTGTGGGCAGGAGAATTTCTAATATCCACTTGGTCCATGTTAAGCCAAGGATGTCTACTTGACATCCACTTAACAATGTCAAATAGGTAGTTGATTCTAGGAGTTTGGAACTCAGAGAATAGGCCACAGCTAGAAACATAAATTTTGGAATCTTAATCATTAAATTTATATTTAAAATTTTGGAAATGAATGAGATCAGCTAAGATTAAAGAAGGGATTGATAAAAGTAGAGACCTAGGAACAGGCCCTGGAAAATGTTAAATTTAAAGTTTGAATGAGGGAATGAGAAAAAAACCAGATGCAGAAAATGAGAAGAGATAATCAATGAAGGTTTGAAGAAGGAAGATATGGTATTCCTTGGGGGATGTTCCCAAGCAGACAAATAAAATGAGGTTAGATACCTGACCTTTGAATTTTTGATATTCTCTTCACTTACAAGGCCTGGAACGGTTGGTATTTACATGCCCAGAATTATAGGAGGGTGCAAGGTAGGCAAGGGCACAGAATTTGATTGGTGAGCTGCATGATTTTTATATAATTGACTAAACATTAGAGATTAAAATCTTCCCCACATTTATTTCAAGTGTTAGACGTTAAAAATCTGAATTTGTTTAATATATCTACATATTCTTTTTTTTTTTTAAACTTCAACATCAAAAGAGCTGTTTGTATCCTCCCCTCCCCCCTTTTTTTATTGTGGGTAAAAATCAAATTTTTCACAATACATACCAATATTTGCCACCAAGCATAGACCACAGTTCACATCATAGACCACACTCTCTCCCACACAGTTCTGAATGGTGTGTGCTGATTTAAAATGGCCTACATCCGTTGCCACAACGGCACTCAGGACAACCCCCAAGTCCCGAAAAAGCCCCTGTATTTCAACTGCACATCCCCTCCCTGCCCCGAAAGTGTCCAGTGGCCACTGGCTCTACCTCACTGTTATAATTTCTTCCATTGCTAGAATCACAATATGTGTACAACAGAATACCATTAAGTCCAGTCTAGTCCATAGTTCTTCCCCCAGTTCTGAGGGGACTGGGATGGTGATGTCCACTCCACCTCCAAGTGAGAGGGGGCTTATATCCCATGGATATGGTGGGTGGGATTATCCTTCCTGCAGCTGCAGGCCCTTTCCAATCCCTGGGATGGCCATTGGCCATTGCCCATCGTTGTCTCTTCGCCAGGTGACTTGGATGAGTCCATTGAGCTGTAGGGTAGGAGTTGCAGCTCCACTGAGATTACAGGCACAGCTGGCACATAGTATCTACATATTCTTTACAAAGCATATGAAATCATTAACAGATAGCTTTCTGTTTTCTCCAAATATTCAGGTAAACCTAAACCCTACAATTTAAATGTTCAAAGTTTTCTTTTTGTTCTTTGTTTCCTTTGGTCCTTTGGCCCAGAGATATATAAAATACAGTTGGAATACCTAGGATCTAAATTAATATAAACAATGGGAATTTTTCATGTTTCTTTATCGAACTTTTGAGTGGCCGTGGATAACAGTCATTTCAAAGCCCTCCGTTTTGTGCCTTGATTACAACTCTTTTATATCATTGTCAAAAAAAGAGTTCCAGATATGTTTTTAATTTCATCTTTTGGATCATCATGTAGTAAAATGGACTCATTTTTATACATGTTGTTTGTGTACCCACCACCATCAGGATATAGAACAGTTCCATCAGTCAAAAACCTCGTGCTATCTCTTTATAGTTACAACTTTCCCCAGCCCACAAATACTAACAGCTACTCATATGTTTGCCATCATTATCTTTTTGTCTTTTAAAGAATATCATGTAAATGAAACCATACAATATGGTACCTTTTGAAACTGGCTACTTTAACTCAATGTCATGTCTTTGAGATCTTCCCAAAGTTGTTGCATATATTAATAGTTTGTTATCTTTTTGTTTTTGAGTAGCATTTCTTAGTAAGAACACTACAGTTTGTTTATCCATAATTCACTCATTATTTTTAATTTTGGCAATCGTAAAAAGAACTGTAATAAATATTTAAGTACAGGTTTCTGAATGAACATAAGGTTTCCTTTCTCTAAAGTAAATACACAGTACTGGGATTACTGGATCATACAGTAAGCGTAAGTCTAACTTTATTAACTGTCCATTAGCTACCCCTCCCTAGGCCCTGGTAATATGCATTCTAATTTATGACTCTATGAATTTGCATATTCTAAGTATTTCACATCAGTGAGATGATACAATAATTGTCCTTTTATATCTGGCTTATTTTACTCAACAATATATCTTCAGGTTCATCTAGGTTGTCACAGGTATCAGAACTTCGTTCCTTTTAGTTGATAGACACTTGGGTTGCTCCGATCTTTGGAATGCTGCTATCCACAGGTTTGCAAATAACTGTTCAAGTCCCTGACTTCAATTCTTGTGGGTATATACTGGAAAGTGGGATTGCCAGGATATATAGTAGTTTTATACTTTCTTGAACTGCCACACTGTTTTTCACAGCAGCTGCACCATTTTAGTTTCCCACCAACAATGAATGAGTGCTCCTATCTCTCCTCATCCTCTCTAACACTTATTTTCTGTTTGTTTAATAATAGCTATTCTAGTGGGTGTGCAATGGTATTTCATTGAGGTTTTGATATTTCCCTAATGTCTAATGATGTCGAACATTTTTTTTCATGTGCTTTTTGATCATTTGTATTAGTTCTTTGTAAAAATGTCTATTCAAACATTTTTCCTATCTTATAATTGAATTATTTTGTGTTTGTGTGTATTGAGTTGTAGGATATTTATTTATTCAGTACAGTAAACCCTTATCCTATAGGAAGTTTCTAAATACTTTCTCTGTTCTATAGATGGTGTTTTTACTTTCAAGATGAAGTCCTTTGGACAAAAGTTAAATTATGGTGATGTTCCATTTAACTTTTTTTCTTTTGTTGCTTGGGCTTTTGGTGTAAAGTCTAAGAGACCATTGCCTAACACAAGGTCCTGAAGAGACTTCTCTATGCTTTCTTTTAGGTGTTTTATAGTTTCAGATCTTATATTTAGGTCTTTGATCCATTTTTTTTTTTTTAATTTTTTTTTTTTAAAGATTTTATTTATTTATTCATTTATCCCCCCCTTGCTGCTTGTGCTCGCTGGGTCAGCTAACCACGCCATGCAGGCGGGCTTGCCTTCACCAGGAGGCCCCGGGAACCAAACCCGGGGCCTCCCATATGGTAAACGGGAGCCCTACTGATTGAGCCACAGCCGCTTCCCATTGATCCATTTTGATTAGATTTTGTATATGATGTGACATAGGGGTCTACCTTCATTCTTTTGCATATAGATAGCCAGTTTTCCTAGCACTATTTGTTGAAGAGACTATTCTTTCCCAATTGAGTGCACTTGGTACCATTGTCAGAGATCAATTGACCAATAAAAGTGAGGGTTTGTTTCAGAAGTCTCAATTCATTCTATTGGTCTTTAGGTATGTCCCTGTGCCAGTTCCAGATTTTCTTGGCAACTAAAGTTTATAATATGTTTTTGGAAAAAGACCTTGACCAAAAGGGGAAAATGGTAAATACAAATGAGTTTTTATGGCTAAGAGACTTCACAGTAAGTTGGGAGGTCATTCCAGAGGTTAAGCTTACCCAAGTCTCAGCAGGAACTCATTGACTACCAGAGCAAACAATAACTCAAATGGCAGGGCACCTGAGGGCTCTGGAGACATCCGGAGACTATAAGCAGGGTAGAGAGCTCAGGAATTTGGCACCCTATCAGTGGGCCTTACTTTGGAATTTATGCTCCCTTGTGTAACAGAGTTAGATTCATTTATAGGTTTTCTATACCTGGCTCTTCTGCCCCTTTTACTTGAACTTATAATAAGCACTATACTTGATAAATATATGTCCAGAGAATTAAACCTTTGATCCATCCATGTGCCAGTTGAGTCTTGAATTTCAGCAGCGTTGCAACACCTACTCTCCAGATCATTGGACTCACCCAGGACAACTAACAAGGAAAGGATGATGACAGCACCCATCCCAAGGAACAGAGAGTGTCTGCAACTGTAAACAAGATAGTTCCATCCTTCTGCCCCATGGGATCTAATCTCCCTCTCAGTTGGAAACTGAGTGGGCATCACCATCCCCAAATCCTCAAAACTGGCAATGAACAATGGACTAAAGTAGACTTTTATTATTCTACTATAGACATTATTATTCTAGCAGTGGAATAACTCTTATCATTGATATAAAGGCAGTGGCCACCAAGGGCTCTGAGGGATGGGAAAGGGAAGAATAGGTGTAATATGGGGGCATTTTTGGGACATTGGATTTGTCATGCATGACACTGCAGTGATGGGTTCAGGCCATTGTATATTTTGTCATAATCTACAAAATTGTGCAGGACAAAGTGTAAACCATAATCCATAGTTAGTAGCAATACTTTAATACGTGTTCATCAATTGTAACAAATGTACTACACTAATGAGGGATGTTGTTGATGTGGAAAAGTGTGGAATGGGGAGGGAGTGGGGCATATGGAAATCCTTTATATTTTTTTATTTAACATTTATGTAATCTAAAGCTTCTTTAAAAATAAAAATTAATTTAAAGAATCTACAAAATGGCAACCTCAATCAACCTAATATAAAGCAGCTTGATTCTATGCAATAACCAAAACACAAAAGGCAAAATCCTGCTGGGCTTATGCAAAAAAGTATCCTAATCCAAATTTTCCTAATATATGGTTTTTATGGCAGGTGTCAGAGTTGAATAAAGTAAAAGCAGGGAAGAAATGAAAAAACATAAAGACTGGAAGTACTGTACCCTTTTTCCAGCTGCCTTATAGCCACAGTTATTTTATTGTTTTTTTCTTCTACTTGGGCAATTATTTCAGTTTTTTTCTTTCAAGCAATCTTCAGACCTTATTTACAAAAACATAAAAGCAACAATGGTTTTGATTTTTAAATCTGAATATTTATAAATTTCTTATACCATTTTGTTATGGGATTGCTACTTTGAAAAGAACAGAGTTTATTTGCAGATTAAATTAATCTGCGATATAAAGCAGTTGTAATATTGGTCATTTTAAATGTAATTTAAAAAACTCAGCTTTCAATGTTGGTGGAAGACAACAGAATAAATTCTTGTAAAGCAAAAAATAAAAAATAAAAAATAAAAATAAAAAAAATAAAAAAAATAAATCAGGAATGAGTCCTCCAGCTTTGTTTTTATTTTTCAAGATTGTTTTGCTATTCAAGGCCTCTCACCCTTCCATATAAATTTGGTGATAGGCTTTGCCATTTCTGCACAGAACGCTGTTGGAATTTTTATTGTGATTGCATCAAATCTGTAAATTCCTTTGGTAGCATCGACATTTTACCATATCTCCTCTTCAAATCCATGAGCATGGAGTGTCCTTCCATTTATTTAGATCTTTTTAAAATTAATTTTAGTCATGTTTTGTCATTTTCTATGTTACACCAGTTATGTCCTTGGTTATATTTATTCCTAGATACACAATTTTGTTTCTATTGCAAATGGAATTTTTAAGAAAAATTTTATCTTCAGATGACTTATTACTAGTTTATAGAAACACTCCTGATTTTTGCTTATACTTTTACCCTGCCACTTTGGTGAATGTTTATTAGCTCGAGAAACTTTGTTTTTCACTATTTTCTCTATATAGATAATGTCTTCCATGAATAACAAAAGTTTTACTTCTTCCTTCCAATTTGGATACCTTTTATTTTTCTTGCCTAATTGCTCTGGATAGAATTTCCATTACAATGCTACATGATAGTGATGACAGTGGGCATTCTTGTCTTGTTCCTAATCTCAGAGGGAAGGCTTTCAAGTTTTCACCATTGAGTATGTTGTTACCGTGGGCTTTTCACGTATACCCTTTATCATATTGAAGAATTTCCCTTATATTCCCAGTTTTCTGAGTGTTTTTATAAAGAAGAGGTGCTGGATTTTGTTACATGCCTTTTCTGCATCAATTGAGATGATTGTGCATTTTGTTTCCATTGCCCTCTTAATATGGTGTATTACATCAATTTTTTTCTTACATCAAGCTAGTCATGCATACCTAGGATAAATCCTACTTGATCTTGGTTGCATAAATCTTTTGATGTGCTATGGCATTTGGCTTGCTAATACTTTGTTGAATATTTATACATCTATATTCATAAAGCATATGAGCCTTTAATTTTCTTTTTTTGTGGTGTCTTTAGCTGACTTTGATAGTAGGGTGACGTTGACTTTCTAGCCTCCTAAAATGAATTAGGAGGTGTTCCTGCTTCAATTTTTTGGAAGAGATTGAGCAGGATTGGTGTTCATTCTTCTTGGGATTTTTGGTAAAATTCACCAGTGAAGCCATCTGGTTTTGGACTTTAATTTGTTTGTAGGTTTTTGATTATTGACTAATATCTTTACTTATTTGTTGAACTTTTATATCTTAGAAGTGTATGTAATTTGTGTGTTTTTAGGAATTTGTCTATTTCATCAAGGTTATCTAATTTGTCGGTGTATACCTGTTCATAGTATATGTTGATCCTTTTTTAATTTCTGTAAGGTCATTAGTAATTGCCCTGTTTCTTATCTCATTTTAATTGTGTCCTCTTTTTTTCTTTGTCACATTAGCTAAGGGCTTGTCAATTTTATTGATGTTTTAAAGAACCAACTTTTGGTTTCATTGATTCTATTGCTTTTGATTCTCTATTTCATATATCTCCCCTCTAGTTATGAGTTTAAGACCCTGATTTGAGATCTTTCCTGTCTTTTAATGCTATCGTTTAGAACTTTAGCACTCTGTTTCTACATCCAATAAATTTTGAATTTTATGTTTTTGTTTCCATTCACCTCAAGATTTTCCTGTGATTTTCTGTGTAATTTCTTCATTGTCTCATTCATTGATTAGTAGCCTGTTTAACTTCCACATATTTGTGATTATTCCAGTTATCCCTCTGTTATTGGTTTGTAGCTTCATTCCATTCTGGTCAGAGAAGATACATTGTATGATTTCAATATTTTCAAATTTATTAGGATTTTTATGACCTAACATATAGTCTATCCTGGAGAATCATCTATGTGTATTAGAGAAGACATGTATCCTGTTGTTGTTAGGTGAAGTATTCTATATTTGAGTCTTATGTGCAGTTTGTTTATCGTCTTGTTCAAGTCCTCTAATTCCTTATTGATCTTCTGTCTAGATGTTCTTTTCATTATTGAAAGTAGTATATTAAAGTCTCCTAATATTAATTTGGAACCACCTATTTCTCCTATCAAATCTGTTGATATTTGCTCAGTATACTTTGGGGTTCTGCCATTAGGTATATATATATATATAATTAATGTCTTATTTAATTAACCCCTTTATCAGTATATATTGACCTTCTTTGTCCCTCATAACATTTTTTTCCTTTATTTGAGAAGTTATGAGTTTACAGAAAATCATTCATGAAATACAGGATTCCCATATAGCACCCCACCACCAACACCTGTCATCACTGTGGGACATTTGTTATTATTGATGATAGCACATTTTTATAATTGCAGTATTAAAGTCCATGGTTAAACTTGGAGTTCATTGTGCAGTGAAATTCTATGGATTTAAAAAAAATTCTTATCATAAACAGTGCAACATTTGCCCTTTTATTCAAATTCAGATATATTTATTTCAGTGTTGTTAATTGTATTCACAATGTTGCATCACCACCATCATTACCAAAATATTTCCATCATTCCATATATGAACCTTGTACATTTTAAGTCCTAGCTTGGGTTATGCCTTACTGAATAATCTAATAAAAAAAACTCTTAACTGAAATAACTTGATCAAAAGGTCCCACCCAAAATAGGTTCACACCCACAGGAATGATTAGTCCACAGGAATGGATTAGTTTTCTGGGGCCCATAAAAGCCTTAAACTACCACAATGTTGAATGCCAGTGGTGACAATGGGCATCCTTTTATTGTTTCTGATCTTAGAGGGAAAGTTTTCCATCTTTCACAATTAAGTAGGAAGTTAGCTGTGGGCTTTTTATATATGCCTTTTTTCATGTTGAGGAAGTTTCCTTTTATTCCTAGTGTTCTAAGTCTTTTTATCAATAAAGAGTGATGTATTTTGTCAAATGCCTTTTCTGTGTTGGTTGAGATGATCATGTTTTTTTTTTTCTTCCTTCATTCTGCTAATGTGATGTATTACATCAACTGTTTTTCTTACATTGAACCAACTTTGAATACCAGAGATAAATCTCAACCCTGGTGTAT
Source organism: Tolypeutes matacus (assembly GCA_026826555.1). Classification (NCBI taxonomy): domain Eukaryota; kingdom Metazoa; phylum Chordata; class Mammalia; order Cingulata; family Chlamyphoridae; genus Tolypeutes; species Tolypeutes matacus. Next base: position 5,086,737 of record JAKSZT010054473.1, on the reverse strand, counting down.
ACTTCTTTTAATATGTTGCTAGATTCAGTTTTCTCTAGTATTTTGTAGCAGATATTTGAATCTATATTCATAAGAAATTGTTTTTTTCTTGTGGTTTTTAAATTTTTTAAATATGGTTTTGGTGTTTAAATTGGCCTTGTAGTATTCGTTGAGGAGTGTTCCCTTCTCTTCAACTTTTAGGAAGAATTTGATCAGTATTGGAGATAAATCTTCATGGATGGGTGGTAGAATTCCCCTGTGAAATCATCTGGTGCTGCGCTTCTCTTTGTTGGAGGTTTGGATTATTGATTTAATGTCTTTAATAGTAATTGGTTTGTTAAGATCTTCTATTTCTTCTTGAGTCAGTATACGTAGTTTGTGTGTTTAAGAATTTGCCCATTTTAGCGGGAATATCTAATTTATCGGCACATAGTTGCTCATAGTATCCACCTATAGGCTTTTAACGTTTCTGCATAGTTGGTAGTAATGTGCCTCTTTTCATTTCTGATTTTCATTATTTATATTCTCTTTTTTTCTTAGCCAGTCTAGCTAAAGATTTGTTGATTTTGTTGATCTTTTCAAAGAACCACTTTTTGGTTTTGTTGGTTCTCTATTGTTTTATATTTTCTATTTCATTTATCTCTGCTCTAATCTTTATTTCCTTCTTACTGCTCCCTTCAGGTTTATTTTGCTCTTCTTTTTCTAGTTCTTCCAGTTTTGAGGTTAGGATTCTGATTTGAAGTCTTTCTTCTTTTTTAATGTAAGCCTTTAGAACTATGAATTTCCCTCTCAGCACTGCCTTTGCTACATTTCAGAAGTTTTAGTTTAAAAAAAAAATTATTTATCCCCCCACTACCACTTGCCACTTGTGTTTGCTGTCTGCTTTGTGTCCATTTGCTGCACGTTTTCCCTCTGTGTCTGCTTGTCTCCCTTTGTTGCATCATCTTGCTGCTCCAGCTCTCTGTGGGTGTGGGTCATCAGCTTTCTATGGGCGTGGGCTGATAGGCCAGCTTGCCCTCACTAGAAGGCCCTGGGAACCAAACCCAGGGCCTCCCATGTGGTAGCCAGGAGCCCAACTGTTTGGTTTGTTCCTTTGACTGGACCATCTATTCCTGTTTCCTAGTATGGCTTGTAATTTTTTCCTGATGTCTAGGCATCTGAATATGTTGGTAAATTTACTCTGATGGCCTATTTCTCTCTCTTGCCTATTGTTATTATTTTTTCATAGCTCTTCTTTGATATTTGGTTCACTTATCCTAAGTCTTTAGAATTTAGGGAGCAGAGAGACTTAATTGCAGTTTTTGTCCATGTAATTTCCAGACCGGCCAGAAGATGGCACTCATTGGCACACCTTTCAATGGAGGTGTATCTCTCTGTTTTCCATTGTTTTTGTCAAGCTGGATCTGAGATTCAAAGCAGGCTCTGCTGGCTGAATTCACTGAAGAAAAGCCCCCTGACTCCTCCTTCCTTTTCCCTTGTAACAGCTGACAGGGAAGAAGATGTCTGCTTCCCTCTTAGTCAAAAATGACCCAGGGGTTTTACCCCTGCTTAATATGTTGGGGGTGGGGGAAGGGAGCCCTTCCCTGCCATGAGTGGTTTAGTAACTCACAGTTTGTTTCTGGTTCTTCCTCTCTCTCTCTTTCCCTCACCCTCTTGGGAGTTGTGTAGCACTGTCCTGGTCTGCTGATGCCCAAAGCAGGTCCCTCAGGCAGCTTTTCACTCTTTCTCCATTATTTTCGTGATAGAGCCAAGCCTTGTCTGCCTTATCTGACAGCATCTTCCCCAAATCTTTCCACCTCTATAGTTTTTAATACTTTCATTGTCTCATGCTACTTTTTCCCAGAGGGCAATTTCTGGTAGGACGGTCAGCTTGGTAGTCTTCAGAAACCATGTCAGTGCCAGGGACCCAGAAAGAGGGTGCATACCAGCTAAAAAGCTCCCTATGGAGGGGTTCAGGAAGGGTACCAAAAACTTCTCTCTAATGGTTTCCCAAGCTGAACTCCTGAGATGCTAGCAAATGCAGCCAGCCCTCCAGCTAACCTTCCCCTGCAGTCCTGAGGAAGCCCTGCATTTTTAAGTTTCTAGTGCCTTTGCCTCTGTTTGGGCAGGGTTGAAACAATGGCTGCCACTGCTTTTGGGCAGATTGAAACAATAGCTGCCCTCAGATCCAGTACCCAGTTATCCAAATTTGCTAATCAAGAGCTGTGATCAGTGATCAGCCTTTCCTATCCCTGCTCTTATGGAAGAGGATATTTACTTCTATTTTTGTCAACAGCCACTAGCCAGGGACTGGACCTGGTGGTGGCCTGTTGTGAGAGTGGGGAATGGCACTGGTAGCTACCACATGGAGCAAGCAGTATATAGTTCTTTATCAAAATTTATCAATCTCTTCCTCCCACTCTTCCCTGTAAGCTATATGGTATTCTTCTGGCCTCTGGAGTTTCAAAATAGCTGTTTCAGGCAATTCCTACCTGTTTAATAGCTGTTTTGGTGGAAGGACCAAATCCTGAGCTTCCTACTTCACCATCTTCCCCAAAAGTCCCTCCCCTCATACGTTTTTGACTTATTCTAATTATCTGATAATAGTATAGCTACACCAGCTCCCTTTTGATTCATATTTGCATGATATATAATATTTCCATGTGTTTAATTTAAACCTATTTATGTCTTTGAATTTAAGATTAATTGTAAACAGCCTATCGTTCACTCATTTTATCAATTCTATCAATCTCTGTCTTTTGACAGAAGAGTTTAATCTATTTACATTTATGTAACTTTTGATATTGCAGGACTTCTACCATTTTCCTCCTTGGTCTTTGTAGGTATTATACCTCAATTGTCCCTCAATTCTTCTATTAATGCCTGCTTTCATCATTTTTTGAATTTTTGTGTTATACCATTTTGAGTCTCATTTCTTTCTGTATATATTTTTGGTTATCATGGGGCTTAAATTTAGCATTCTGAATCCCAAAACTTTTTTTGATTTGATGGCAATTTAACTTCAATAGCATACACATGCACATTTTCTATACCTCTTTATCCCCCACCTTTATGATATAATTGTTACAGAGATTTGCCATTACTTTTTATGCATTTGCATTTTAGATCCTGTAAGAAGTAAAATATTGAGTTACATACCAAAAAATACAATAGTACTGGCATTTATAATTACCTAAATGATTACCTTTAATGGAGGTCTTTATTTCTTTATGCTACTTTGAACCACAGTCTACTGTGCTTTCCTTTTATTCTGAAGAACTCCATTTAGCATTGTTTGTAGGGCAGGTCTAATAATGAGGAATTCCCTTGGCTTTTGTTTATCTTGGATTATCTTAATCTCTCATTTTTCTAAGTCATTCTACTGGATATAAATTTCTTGATTGGCAATTGTATTCTCTCAGCATTTTAAATATTTTGTCCCATTGCCAAATTGTCTTCATAGTTTCCAAATTAAAATTGATGTTGGATCATATTGGGCCTCCCTTGTACATAACATGTTGCTTTCCTCTTGCTATTTTCAAAACTCTCTACTTCTTTGTCATGATATTGTTAATTTCTCTGTGTCTGAGCTTGGCTCTCTTTGAGTTTATCTATTTGGTGTTTGTTGGATTTCTTGAATGTGCTTGTTCCTGTCTTTCCTTAAATTTTGGAAGTTTTCTGCCATATGCCTTTAAATATTCCTTCTACCCCTTTCTTTCTCCTTCTGGGACTCCCAGAAGAAAATATATACATAATGTGAAAATTGGTATGTTTAATGATGTCCCAGGGGTCTCAGACTATTTTCATTCTTTATAATTATTTTTTTCTTTCTGCTCCTCAGCATTTACTTTTGTCTTATCTTTGAGTTCGCTGATTCTTTTTTCTGTCGGTTCCAATCTGCTAAAAAAAAATCCTCTGGGGAATTTTTCATTTCAGTTATTGTGGCCTTCAATTCCAGCATTTCTGTGTATTTCCATTTTAAAGTGTCTGTCTCTACTGAGATTCCCATATTGTTCATTCTTTGTTTTCCTTGTCTCCTTTGATTCTTTCTGTGTTTTCCATTATGCCCTTGAGAATACTGAGGATCATTTTTAAAGTCTTTGCCTGGTATGCCCACAGTCTAGCCCTCTTCATTGATTGTTTATGGATTTTTATCTTGTTCTTTTGGATGGGCTATCATTTCCTGTTTGTTTGTCTTGTAATCTTTTGTTGTACACTGTAACTTTTTAATATTTTAGAAGTGTTAACTCTGATACTTATTCCTTGAGCTGTCTGTTCCTTAAGTTTGTATGCAGATAGTGGTATGACAGATATTTCCTTGAGTGCTAGGAGCTAACAAAAACAAGCAAACCAACATTTAAAAAAAACCAAAAAAACCATGACCTTTCAGTGTTTGCAAATTGGCTCTGCAATGGTAGTTACCTACCTGTGGAATTTCGCCCTCTTGTCTTGGGAATCATCCTGAATGACATTACAATGACAGATACAGGTCATTATATATCTTGCCATAACCTACTGAATTAAGTGGAAGAGAGTGTAAAGTACAATGGAAACTATAAACCATGCTTAGTGGCAATGCTCCAAAATGTGTTTATCAATTGCAATGAATGTGCATATTGCTAATGTGGGAAAATGTGGGAGGTGTGGGGAGCAGGGCATATGGGAATCCCCTATATATTCTCTGTAACATTTATGTAAACTAAATATTTTTTAAAAATTAAAAAAAACAAAAAAGGTCAGCATGAGGTAAGTTTGAAGTACATGTTCCTTGCTGTCTTTACTGTGCCTGGGTCTTTACCTCAGCTTGTGCTTGTTTGTGACCTTAGGAATTTCCCTGTTTGCAGGAATTTGAATGCCTATTCTTCTCCCTATGAAATAGTTTCTTTCCTTTCTGGATGCTCTATTATATGACTTAAAGCAGGTAATTCTTTGTTCCAGGCTACCTTGACTTAATTGTTGTTTTAAACTGCGATAGCTGTCTGCATACTGATTCAAACTGCAAGGCAAGTTCTTGGAGGGTGAACGAGAGAGGAGCTTTAGTTCAGTCTTTCAGTCTGCCTCCTAATATATTGCCAGTGATGTCCAGGCACTGCAGTCTGTACAAACGGGTTACTCTTCTACCTCTGGAACAGGACCAGGGGCCTATCATGGGAGCACAGGCTGGCTGCACATCGTGCTGTGGAGAAGTCAGGAGAAGGGTCAGCACGAGTGCCATGAGCCTCCCTTAATGTCTTTTAAAGCTGTGTGCTCTTGATTCAGCACTAATCTAGTTACCACAACCCTGTAACTGTATTCTAGGGTTCTGAGGAATATGGCTATGCCAGTTTATTATAGTTGTTCAAAGATTCTGTGTGAAAATGGCACTCTAAAGCCTCTTTTGCCACTATCTTGGTCAACCACTCAATATCCATTTAAAGCTGACTGGAAAAATACAGAAAATTTTCTATTATTGCTATATTTTTTGAAGGTAAAATTTGGAGTTATTTTTCTAGAAGGGTTTATAATAAAGGAATTGAGAAACAGAATGAGGTATGAGAATTATTAAAGTTTAGAAGAGTCAGAATTAACAGGAATATAATACAAACAAGCATTTAAAGGGAGATGGTTTTGTTGTTTTTTTTTTTTTTCCTCACTTGGAAAAAAGCACAGGTAATAGCCTGAAAATTGAATTATATCTGTGGTCACCATTTTTGTTGATCACTGGTAGAGGTTAAGAAGTGCCTTAAGCTGCCTCCTGGTTAGCCACAAATCTGCAATAATATTTATCAGTTACTAGTCTGAAGCAAAATCTCTGCCTCTGATATCTGAAATTTGTTTTCATTTTTGGTCTCAGACTTAGAGGTTTGATTTTTGGTATCCTTACAGAATGGTTCTTCTTGCTCTCACTTCAGAAATGACTATAATGTAGGTGACTTTTACTGTCTTCCTAAAGTATTGCTTCTTAAATGGACCACATATAAAGTCTGATTGTGTGGTCTTGTCAATACCCTAACTTGTCATAAATGTATCTCTGCTTTACTAGATTTTGAAAAATACGAGCTACTTTCAGTGCGCAGTGACTTCTATCTTCAAATTGATGGAAATTCTTATATTTTAAAAATTATTTTGGGATATGTGAAAAATGTGGTTCACCCTTGCTTATGAGCATGTTCTTGAAGATAATAAGTGTCCAGTTGAAGGTGTACAACCATTTTTTGTATTACCTTGGCTAACTATACTTAATTTAACTTTTAATTCAATATGCACTGTTACTATACCTTAATTGTTTTGCATGTGGCTAGGAAAATGGTCCTGTGCATGATTATTTATCTTGCTTCCTAAAGCTATTCCAACTACCTTAATGTCTGTAAAAATTATTCTCAGAATTTACTTTGTGACACATCTTTTATAAATATCAAATTAAAATGAAAAATTACCAAAATTCCTTGAGTTTTCACCAGTAATTTTCAAACTATTTGTATAGCATTTTGAAATTCTAAAATGCATATTTTGGAAAATAGATTATAAAAGAATTCTTCATAGAAAAGAGTGGAATACATTCAGGCATTTTCTTGTGGTTATTAGTTGGATATTCAAATCATGGATAAAAGTTTATCCATGAGACAGAGGATTATTTTGTCTGACAAAACAATTTATAATACATGTGGTTTTGTGAAAATGTCCTATAAAATATATCCTAAACATTTTCATGTTGCTATTAGGAAATCATTGCTTATGCATCTTTCTACAGATTTCGGGATAAACCATTGCAATATACACAAACATATTTTCAAATACAACCAGGTACTTTGATGTTATTTTTATTGCTGATGTCTCTACCCCTTCCTTTTTCCATTCACTCTATGTGCTAATCTTTTTATTCCTCCCACTACTCTCCTATAAACTGCTTCTCATGATTTCACCAAAATTTCTTCAGGATTTACATAATACAAACATTACATAACGTTATTTATAACATTTGTATTTCTGCTGTACTGTGCTATTCCTTATTATATGACTTACTTTGCCCATATTTAGAGCAGAACAAATATGTGATTGACAGTATGACTGAATAAGAGTGTATTGTTTGTAGCTCCTTTTGTTTGTTGATGATTTTTAATAGTTCACCAAAGTATATTATCTTCCTCATATCAACATTTGAGTGATTCATCTCATTTTCCATCTGTCATTTTGTAACTGGCCCTCCAAATTGGCATATGTAAAACATTAGGGGAAATGATCTTAAAATTTCCATTCAGGCTTTTAGGGCATTGAATTTATTAATTAACTCGTATTTTAAAAAATAGCCTAAATCTGATTTCATGCTTACAGATATGGCAAGGTGGCACTTTATATCTTCTTGCATTCCTTTTTCATTTTTCCTTAACTTCTTTCTTCTACTTATTCTTGGTTAGACTTTGTAAATCAACAGAGACTTTGTTAGCATAATAAATTACCAGCAATATACCATGAGAGGCAGCTGAAATTAGCAAAGCAGTAATTTTTTGTGTCCTTTATCCTTTTTTCTTAAGTTCCTAAAAGACCTTATTCAGTATTCAAATTAGGAAGTGATAACTCCTTTCCAGGACAGAAAATGAAATCTGAAAGAACTATAGCCAAGTTGTTACACCAACGTAGTTCTAGGATGGTGGAAGAAATACTAAGGGTAGGAAGGAATATAGGGGGATTATAGGAGGATACAGGAAAAGATGTTGCCATACTGGAAAAATAAAGGAAAATCCAAATACCCATTTGAGGTAGACTCTGAATGGCCTGATAAGTAATTTTTTATGATTACTATTTTGTATTATCATAATACTCTGTGTGACAGTTTGGAGCTTTTTGTGTATCACAGAAAAGATCATGTTTTGAAGTTAATCCTTTCCTGGGGGTATGGGACCCTTTGATTGGATTGGATCCATGTCTCTCTATATCAAAATAAATCATTGGCTTGAACCAGGAAAGCACGCTCAGGCTTTCAAAGGTGAGTGAACCTCACATAAACTTTAATGATGGAGAGAAATGAAAAGGACACTAACACTGTAATATACCAGAGCTTCCAGGGTAGTATGAAGTCCAAGAGTGGATAGTTCAATAAAAAAGCCAGAGTTACACTCTAATCTCAATTTTTTAATGCTGATCACCATGACACATTTTTATAATAGTTTTCAGGGAAGTGACCAACAGAAAGTGGTTTCACATTCTATAAAGATAAAGTTTTTATAGAGTTCTATTGTTTTTGGAAAAGAAGTAAAGGTAAATGTCCAGTCTGACAGAGATGGGGGTGGACCCATGTTGACCACCGCTTTGGGACTCTGGATTGAAAGACTGGGCAAGTTATAGAAAAGGCAGTGCAGCCTTGGCTGGGTGTTAACAGGTCTTGAAACATCACCATATTTCTGGGTATGGTTCAGTGAGGATTGCAGGCATGAAAATTCTACCAGGTAGAAAACTAAAGCATGGATTGAACACACCATGGAAATGCCATAATGACAAAAGGGCTCAAATGAGATTCATTGCTTGGAGGAAGCTGACTAGTGGTAGTGCTTAGATTGAAAACACAATGGGTGTCTGTGTCTGCAAGTCACTAGCTGCAGTCTTTGGAAAAGTTGTCAGCTGGGTATATCTAACAAGAAAGAGTATGCAAGCTTGGGATAAGCTAGCAGAGAGAGAATGAAAAGTCTATTCAATTTTTAATAATCCATTTTTCTTTTCACGTGAGAGGAAGGCAATGGATTAGGAGGATGAGAGTAATGAATCTGTGTGAAAGAAGCCAGATCCAAAAGAGGATATACTATACTATTCCTTACATTCAAAAAGAACAAAAGCAAACTCTGGTGTTAGAAGGCAGGCTACTCTTTACCTTTGGGGGTTTGTGACATGATGGAGTTACAAACAGTTAGTAATACCTGTTTCTTGTTGTGGGTGCTCACTACATGTAAGTATTTACTTAGTAAAAGATTATCTAGCTAAACATTTATGATTTGTGAAGGGTTCAATATATGGATATATATATAAATTATACACTTGCATAATCATGGTTTTAAATTATTTTTTGTAAACTTTATATTGAATATATATATATATTTAAAACCATGATTATGCAAGGGTATCCTGGGGGAAAAATAAATAGATATTCCTTGACAGGAAAAGACCAGAAAGAGAATATGCTTGACGTTAAGTCATTTAGGTATATTTTGTGCCTCAGAACATAGAAGGAGAGGAACAGAAATACTACAATCTGACTTTCCTTCTGCCCTCCGATCTCCTGTGTCACCCACTTATCATACCCAAGAGGAAATTCATAAGAAAGGGAGCCCACCTGATATAATTCACAGGGGTCAGCCTTTCAAGCATACAGCAGGGGCAGAAAATGGATCTGTATGGACCAATAAAAAGTAAACATCAAAGTGAATTAGACACTGTGGTGGTTAAGTTCATATGTCAACTTGGCTAGGTTGTGGTGTCCAGTTTTTGGTCAAGCAAACACTGGCCTCATTGTTATTGTAAGGTATTTCATAGATTTAAATCATTAGTCAGTTTATTGCATCTATGACTGATTATATCTACAATCAACCAAGGAGATTGCCTTCAGCAATGAGAGAAGTCTCATCCAATCAGTTGAAGGTCTTAAAGAGAGAACTGATGATATTAGCAGTCAGAAAGAATTTTTATTTCTACTTCAGCTAGGCAGCTTTTCCAGGGCAATTCATTGAAACTTTCATCGGAGTTCCCAACTTGCGGCCTGCTCTATGGAATTCAAACTTGCCAATCCCCATGGCTGCATGAGCCAATTCCTATAATAAATCTCATATATGTATGTATGTGTGTATGTGTATATATGTATATATATGGAATACATATATGTGTATACATATATACATATGTATCTTATTGGTTCTTGTATATATAGATATGGGTGTATATATATGTATATATATGGAATACATATATATGTGTATATATATATATACATATATATATATCTTGTTGGTTCTGTTTCCCTGGAGAAACTTGACTAATAAAGACACCTAGTGAAATATTCCATTACTAAGGCTCTTGGTCTACCTACCTATTACAAAGAAATACATTGGTGTTTCTTTGTATGCTTAGGTATTTTACTTGCTACAGTAGCAGGACTGAACTGAGCAAGTATTGTCATGATTTCAATAGGTTGAGATTCAACAAAGCTCTCGGTTTTGCTGGAAATCCAAATCTATCACATGCTTTTAGATATTTATGTGGTGGATAGTTATGACTCTCTGTACCATTTTGTTATGTTCAGTTTGGCTTCTGTGCCTGCTGTTTCATCGCAGATTATTCCTCTTTAGCTACCTCTTTTTAAATGTGTCTTCCTAAATTAAGATGCCACTGCTGACCTGCCAACAGCTGGAAATGTGTATTTAATTGTCCTTCTAGGAGAGAAAATATGTTTCCCTGTCCCATTGGGACCATTGGCTTTCTTTCCTGGGATGGCTGACCGCACTTAATTGTGCAATTTGTTTTGGTAGGATAGTTTTGTTGTTGTTGATGTTGATTTTTTTCAATGTAAAGCTAATTGTTCCAAACAATTAGATCCATAACCTTGTGCCATTTAAATATTTTCTAAACAACTGAGACTCAAACTATACCCTTTTACTTCAGTGATGAGAATTCAGTAGGGTTCTCACCCATTAAGTGAAAGACAAGATAATTTCCAAGAGGTAAATTGCCTTGGTTTCCTCTGTTTTAATGTTAATTTATAGAGTAATTTATAGAGAAATTGACTATTTTATTCATTTTAAATATTCAGTTACTATTTTTAACTTTTACAATTCTATTTTCTGTTCTACACATAAGTATACAGGTTTCTTTCTTTCCAACCTTTGTTCCACTAAAATCAACAAAATATAAAATCTATATTTTTAAATACAAACTTTTTAATAAAGGTGAATTTAAAATGATGTATCTTTTATGCAGTATGTATTTATGGCTTGTAAATAAGCTACATAAACCATTAGGAATCTTGAGAGCTGTTTTGAATACCAGTAAATTACTCATAATTCTCCTTGATATCGGAACCTATTATGTCACTTCTTCATTGGCAAACATACAATTAAACTTGTATCTTAACAGTTTTTACAATCACATGTGCTTTTGAAAATTAAATATCTAATGATTAAGCCTCTAATGTTGCAAAACAGAAATATATTTCTACATACTCACTGCTACTTGTCAAAAGAATAATTGTATCAAATCACACAATATCTAAATCCAGCTAGAGAAATCGTAAATTTTTCAAACTTTTAGATAAGAAAATATTTAAATTCTTCAATAAAAACTATAAAACAAAATTTGTTTCAATTTTGCTTTTGAAAAGTCATGCACACGATACCATAGCTCTTCACTGAGGTACAGACAACTCCTTTAAAAAGGGGGCAACTTGGCCTCAATTTTATCTGCTACAACATTGAAGCTAGACCACTAGGAGCACAGTTACATTTGAGGAATATCCACACTATAAGTGGTCTAACCTGCCATATGTTACTCAGTTTTGGAGGGATTTACAGTCCAAGACCATTGCTTTTTGAATGTTTATGCAATCTGAATTTGTAATAACTAATAGTTATGTTTATTTAAACAAGACCCAAATTAAGATATGGCAGTTAAAAAAAAGTTTACTTGTGACAGTTTGAGATTATTTATGAATTCCAAAAAGAGAAAGATTATGTTTATAAACTAATCTATTCTGGGTATGATTCCCTTGGATTATATTGGATTCAGTTGAGGGTCCCTTGATTAAATTACCTGTTAAAATTAGGGCTTTGATTCGACCATGTCAGTCAGGCATGACTCAGGTTGAGTATCCACCTCCTCAGTGGGCCGATATAAATTGACACTCATTGAAGAAGACACAAGGAAGAGGAGAAAGAGTTCTATAATGTTTGATCCTGGGGCCAGGGTGTGGGGGGCTTGGCAGATGGACCATTTGCCTGATAGCTTACAGAAGACCTTGGGTAGACAGTCAAGACTGATATAGAAAGCCCTGAGATACAAGCCCTAACCAGGAGAGAGAAAGGACTGGAAGCTTGGAGGGTAAGGAGAGACAGGCAGAGATCAGCGACTGTCTTGCTTCAACATGTGGCAACTGACTTTGGTGAGAAAGCAACCTTGAGTTAGACTCTTTACGACCTTGTAACTAAGTGTTTTTATTTCAAATAAATACCCTTTATAAAGGCCAACAGATTTCTGGTACTGTGCATTGGCACCCTTTTCACAGACTAATACACCTGTTTACAGATTTTTTGAATATTTATAGCTTTGCTACTCCTGAGTGTAGCTTTGAGGGGACAAAAATGGTAAGAGACTATTGTGGGCTGATGTATTTGTCAGGGTTCTCTAGGGAAACAGAATCAACAGCAGATATCTGTCAATAATATGAGATTTTATAAGAGTCTCTCACATGACCGTGCGGATGCATAAGTCCAGGTTCCGCAGGCAGGCTGCAAACGAGGGACTCTGATGAAAGTCCAATGAAGGTCCTTGATGAGTTTCTGGGAGACGTTGGCTGTCCAAAGTTGAGCTGGGAAATTCTCTCTGACTGTTGAAATCACTTCCCCTTTTAAGGCATTAAGCTGATTGGATAAAGCGTCACCCATTGCTGATGGCAATCTCCCTGATTGATGCAGATATAATCAGCCATCCATGCAGTAAACTCACTGGTGACCAAAGTCCATAATTGTTCTTGTATTACAATTAGCCCAGTGCTTGCTGGACCAAACACCACCTGGACACAATTACCTGGCCGAGTTGACACATTAGCCTAACCATCACAGGTGATATGTCAGCTCTGAAAGATGTCTTTTCATTAGTTTGTAACACTCTTAATGGCACAGATGCTCATATTTCTGTTTATGCATCTGGAGCATAGTACAGTGCATGGCACATTTTTGGTTCTTAATAAATGCCTGTCTAATGAGTGGTGGATATATATCATTTGGAAACTGGCAAATGTAGAGGGCAGATTAAAATGTCAAGTGGTTGGACCTATACCTGCAATTAATATAGATGTTTCTGCTAAGGCAATGGTATGTTTTGTTAATATACTTTCATCTAAATAAAACAAAGGAAACTAATATGACTATGTAATAATGTACAGATTTGGAAATGTAGCATAAATCATTAAGATGTCTGATATATTTGATGTAATTCTGATTTCTAGTTTATTTTTGTGTGTTTTTAGTGCTTCTTGATTCCTTATTTTAAAAATATATTAGTATTTCCATTCCTTTATTGTCCTTGATTTATAATATATTGATAACCTTAGATTGAAGAAATGATAAGGTGCTTAACAGAACTATGAAACCAATAGCTACCCATGACTCTAAAGCCCCCAAATTCTAAATTTTCTTGGACCCATATGAGTTTACATGATTGAATGCAATACCAGTGGAAATTAATCTTCCTCACTTGAAGCCTAGGTCCTATAGTTAAATCCCTTGACATAGATAGATATTATGATGTTGTTAAAATGTCGACCATAAAATTCATTCTACAGAAGGTACAATGTGACCTACTTAACTGTACTGAAGAAATTTTCGTTTCTCAGCATATTAACTTTTTAATCCTGAAAATGTAGTGATAGGTTAAAGTAATAGGAAATCTGAGGAGTTTAAAGAATCCTTAAAGGTACGATTTCCTGCTTTTTATCTTGGAAAGGGTTAGACCCTTTGCAGATTATTAAAAATAAATGGGTATGTTACACTGTTTTGAAAGTATGTGTACAAGTTTTAGTTTCTCTGATTTAACAATGTGTAACCCATAGGATAGTAACTACCCAAAGAGGATATTAATATAATAAGGATTTTATGATTTATCAATTAGATTAGTGTGTATGAAATATTTCTTTTAAAATTCTTATATCCAATTATACATATAAACTTTATTATCCATGTAGTATATTTTCAGTTTTAAAATAATTTTCTAATGACTGGGTATTGTTAAACTCTATGAGTGAAACATTGTTGCTTGAGTAAACATCTATAATCTTTTCAGGCCCCAGAATTTTACTATTTTTCTTCTTTATCAACGACAAGAGATTGTGGAAAATAGGGAGCACTGGAACCTAGAGGGCAGCTTGGAAGACAACCTGTATCACAGCAAGGAAGGTGGGGTAACTATTTACCTGTTACTTAGAACTTCCTGTATATAATATACTCTTTTTCTTAACCCAGACCACATCACCACTATAACTTCTATCTGAATGAAGTTGAAATCCCTATATATGAAGCCACAATATCTGAGAATAGATTTTAGAATTAAATTTTATTCTTAAGAAAACATGGTCTTAACATTTATCTCAGTCAAACTAGGAGGGGTTTCTAAATGAAACTAAAAATGAGTACGGGAAGCGGCTGTGGCTCAATCAGTAGGGCTCCCGTTTACCATATGGGAGGCCCCGGGTTCGGTTCCCGGGGCCTCCTGGTGAAGGCAAGCCCGCCCGCACGGCGTGGTTAGCTGACCCAGCGAGCACAAGCAGCAAGGGGGGGATAAATGAATAAATAAATAAATTAATTAATTACTTAAAAAAAAAAAAAAGAGTAAACACCAGTATAAAAGATTGTATCTAACACTCTCCTTTTACAGGTAACAGTACAGAAATCTTGCTACCAGACAAGACAAATCTAAGATTAGAGAAGGAAGGGAGTTGGAATCTAATTCCAGGCATGTTATTACACTTACTCCTTTAAAGCTAATTTTAAAGTCAAAGGGGATGACTTCCTTTTTCAGTAGTATTTTGGAGTAAATAATCTAATTAACTTTCTGTTTCAAGAAATCTTGAAATGAAAAAAAAAAATTTTGCATCCTTTTAAATATTGCCTACCTGAACTCAGAAAAAGTCTGGGAAATATGCAGGGTACTAAAACAAAGATAGAACTGAATACCCCAGAGTAGGAAACACAGAAGCTGAAGTTGAGGCATTCTTGGGAGGCATTTACCATATAAGGAGGGGGGATAGGGCCTTGGAACCTTGCAGAATGGGGGTTGGAACTGATTGTTGCCTAAATCCTGACAAATCAAAAAGAAATACTATCATCAGTGAATGGTGTGTACTAGGAAAATAAAATTACCATCACAGGAGGAAATTAAAGAAATTTTTCTCTTGGTTTTAGTTCTGAGATGATTAAAAAAAAAAATAGTAAAGCAAAAAAAAAAAAAAGAAAGAAAAAGAAAAACTCCACAAATTATTGTTTTAAGGGCGAGTCTCTCATCTGAGAGACATATAAATTTTCAGTACAAATTTATAACACCTTCATGGGCCAGGAAGTTCCAGTTTGAGAAATGATCAAAAACAATAACAAATATTGTATGAGGTGCATGATAGCATTCAGAGGCCTGGCAAAAACAAATGCAAAAGCTTTATGGAGAGAAAGGAATTCAAGTAGGCTGCAAAATATCTCCACAAAGTTGTCCTAAAATAATTTCATATTCTAACATTAGAGTGAAATATTACAAAAGAAAAGTCACCATGAAAGACAGCCAGATATGATACATTGCATTATTTAAGTCCAAGAATTTTATGACAGAACTCTCAGAGTTATAAAATACATATAATGAAAATGATTAAACAATGAAGATGAATCAAAAGCAGGGGAGGAGACAAGTATTATCATAAAATACAATAGAACTAAATAAAAATTCTGCAAATTAGAAATTACGTAGGCAAGTCACACCACAGATTAAACACTACATTAAGTTAGAAAGCAACAAAGAGTGATGAGGTTGAAAGTATGAAGGAAGTGTTAAAAACCATGGAAAATTGAATGAAAACTCAATATGTCTAGCAGGAAATCCATTAAAAGAGTAGAGAGAATAGGGGAGAAGCAATATTTGAAAATTTCCAGGATTTTGAAGTGCATGTATCCTCATATCTAGAAATCACAACAAATATCAGCATGGTAAATTAAGAAAGAAAAAAAAAAGGAAATCTGAAATCTATATGTAGGGATATGGTTGGAAAGTCACTGAATACCAACCTCAAAGTAAAGGTCTTAAAAAGACCAAGAGAGATCACCAACAAAGAAATTTCATGTATACTGATATTTCTGGCAGAAATATAAGCAAAATCTCAGTGGAGTAATATCTTCAAGATGCTGAGGGGAAATAACTGTCAGTATTAAATACTATATATATTTGCAAAGGCTGAGTTTACCATTATAGAACCCTGCTAAATGTATGACTAAAATACTAACCCAAAACATGAACTCAGACAAAAAGAGTAAATGTAAGAAAGAATGGTTGGTGAAGAAACTTGTATTTTCAGATAAATGTAAATACTAAAACAATAAAAACAAATATTCATTTGGATGGCATAAAACAATAATTGTAAAACTATTCATTTGAGAATTAACATAAGAACAATAACATGCAAGCAAAGCATAAAGAATAGTGAAAAGAACTAATGTATTCTAAGGTTAATTACTATAAGTGAAAAGTAAAGATATTAACAAACTTAATTAACTGCTGTATCAATTATGCATATTAAAATTTAAGGGTTACAACTAAAGGATAGAAATTGAATGTGTGGTTTTCAGGACAACAGTTTGGAAATGAATTGAATTTTAAAAATCTTAATCATCCCCCAAAGAAGGCAGGTAAAACATAAAACACACATGCAAAAAAAGCATAGTAAAAAGTCGAGAAGTAGGGGAGTGCATGGAGCTCAAGTGGCTTAGCACCCGCTTCCCATGTATGAGATCCTGGGTTCTATCCCCAGTACCTCCTAAAAACAAATGAAAAACCAACTCTGGTTGCAGAGCAGATGCAGCTCAGTGGTTGAGCACCTGCTTCCCATGTATGAGATCCTGGGATCAATTCTCGGTACATCCTAATAATAAATAAATAAAGTTGAGAAGAAGAAAATCCAAGGAAGATTATAGGAGTAAATGTTAATGCTTTAGTATGTGTTATATATGCAGGTGGACTACATCACAGATATAAGATTTTCAGGTTGAATAAAGAAACAATATGAATGTTCTTAAACAGGGACATAACTAAATATAGGGAAACAGAAAAATTGGAATTAATAGGTATAGAAAAATAGGCAATATTATCCTAAATGCAATGTGGAGCAATATAGATATAAAAAAATAGCATTAAGGCATGAAGTAATTTTAGGGACAAAAGTTGTCACTATATAAGAATGAATGAAATAAAAAGAAACCATGGGGAAAATATAATTCTAAATTAATCATGGTAATATAATCACAAATATAGACAGAATTATAGGGACCATTTGATATATTCTGATTGTAAAAGGAAATTTAACACATATATCTCAGAAATTAATGATCAAAAATCATTAATACCCCAAGATACATGAGGCATATACTGGCAAAACTGAAGGGAGAAATAGATGTCTCTAAATAATAATTGGAGACTTCAATACACCAATCCCAATATTGGATCTGGACAGAGGATACATAAACAGAATTTGAATAATATGATAAATGAATAGACCTAACAGACCTCTATAGAGCACTGCTCCCCAAAACAGTAGGATATACTTTTTTTTTCAAGTGCTCATGGATCCTTCTCCAAGACACAACATATGTTGGGTCACAAGAAAAGACTCAATAAATTTAAAAAAGATTAAAATTTTGTAAAACCCTTTCTATGATCATAACGGAATGAAGCTGGAAATCAATAAGGGATGGAAAAAGGGAAAATTAATAAATATATGGTGATTAAACAACAGTCTTAAACAATCAGTGGGTCAAAGAAAATATTGCAATAGAATTCAGCAAATATCTTGAGACAAATGAAAATGAGAACACAACATATGAAAACCTATGGGATACCCCAAAAACAGTACTGAGAGGGAAATTTATAGCCCTCAATGCTTCAATTTAAAGAGAAGAAAGAACTGAAATTGAAGATCTTACTGCACACCTGGAGGAACTAGAAAAAGAGCAGCAAACTGGCCCAAACCAAGCCGAAGGACAGAAATAGTAAAGATCAGAGCAGAAATAAATGAAATTGAGAAAAAAATGAACAATAGAAACAACAAAACCAAAGTTGGTTCTTTGAGAAGATCAACACTATCGACAAAACCTTAGCTAGACTGACAAAGAAAAAAAGAGAGAAGATGCAAATAAATAATATCAGAAACGGGGGGGGGGGCATTACCATTGACCCTCCAGAAATAAGAGGGATCATAAGAGACTATGAACAACTGTAAGCCGAAAGACTAGACAATGTAGAGGAGATGGACAGATTCCTAAAAATATACAAACACCTACATAGACCCTAGAAGAAACAGAAGACTTCAACAAACCAATCACAAGTGCAGAGATTGCAATAGTCATCAAAAAAACTCCCAAAGATGAAAAGCCCAGGACCAGATGGCTTCACAGGTGAATTCTACCAATCATTCAAAGATGATCTAATACTAGTCTTGCTCAAGCTCTTCCAAAAAATTGAACAGGAAAGAACCCTACCAAATTCATTCTATGAAGCCACCATCACCCTAATACCAAAACCAGATAAAGATACTACAAAAAAAGAAAATTACAGACCAACATCTCTAATGAATATTGATGAAAAAATCCTCAAAAAATACTTGCAAACAGAATCCAAAATCACGTTAAAAGAATTATACAGCACGATCAAGTTGGTTTTATCCCAGATATGTAAGGGTGGTTCAACACAAGAAAGTCAATTAGGGTAATAAAACACATTGATGATTCTCTCAATTGATGCAGAAAAGGCATTTGACAAAATACAGCACCCTTTCTTGATAAAAACATTCTAAAGGATAGGAATAGAGGGAAGCTTTCTCAATATTCATAAAGTGCATGTATGAAAAACCTACAGCTAACATTGTACTCAATGGTGAAAGACTGAAAGCTTTCCCGCTGAGACCAGGAGCAAGACAAAGATGACCATGTGACCATTATTATTCCATATTTTCTTACAAGTTCTAGCTGGAGCAATTAGGCTAGATAAAGAAATAAAAGGCACCCAAATAGGAAAGGAAGAAGTAAAACCTTCACTATTTGCTGATGATATATTCCTGTGTCTAGAATCTCCTGAAAAATCCTTGACAAAGCTATTAGAACTAGTAGACAAGTTCATCAACATGGCATGATACAAGATTACTATGCAAAAATCAAGAACGTTTCTGTACACTACTGATGTGCAATCTGAAGAGGAAATCAGAAATAAAATTCCATTTATAATAGCAACAAAAACAATAAAATATTTAGAAATAAACTTAACCAAGGACATAAAGGACCTGTAATCAGGCAACTCTAAAACATTGCTAAAAGAAACCAAACAAGACTTAAATAAATGGAAGGACATTTCATATTCATAGATTGGAAGACTTAATATGATTAAGATGTCAATTCTAGCCATACTGATTTACAGATTCAATGCAATTGCAATAAAAATCCCATCCCTATATCCTTTTTTGCAGAAATGGGAAAACCATTTATTTATTTTGAAGGGTAAGGGGCCCTGAATAGTCACAAATGTCTTTAAAAAGAATGAAATCGGAGGACTCTCACTTCTCAACTTTAAAGTATATTATTTAGCTACAATGGTTAAAACAGCATGGTACTGGCATAAAGACAGACACATTGACCAATAAAACAAAATCGAGAACTCAGAAATAGACCCTCACATCTTCCATCAAGCAATTTTTGACAAAGCTCTCAAGCCCACCCAGCTGGTCCGGAGTAGTCTATTCAACAAATGGTGCTGGGAGAGCTGGATATCCTTATGCAAAAGAAAGAAAGAAGACCCCTAACTCACACCTTATACAAAAATTAACTAAAAATGCATCAAGGACCTAAATATAAAAGCAACAATCATAAAACTCCTAGAAGGAAATGTAGAAAACATCTTTAATATCTTGTGGTAGGTGGTAGTCTTAAACCTTATACCCGAAGCCCGAGCAACAAAAGAAAAAACAGATAAAAGGGACTTCTTCAAAATTAAACACTTTTCACCTTAGAGTACTTTGTCAAAAATGTGAAAAGGCAGCTCACTCAATGGGAGAAAATATTTGGCAATCACATATCTGATAAGGGTTTAATATCCATGACATACAAAGAGATCATATAACTCAACAATAAAAAGACCAACTGCCCAATTAAAAAATGGGCAAAAAAAAATTTTCCAAAGAAAAAATACTAATGGTAAAGAAACATGTGAAAAAATCTTCAGCATCACTAGCAATTAGGGACATGCAAATCAAAACTACGAGATATCATTTCATACCTATTAGACTGGCCGCTATTAAAAATTCAGAAAACTGTAAATGTTGGAGAGAATTTGGAGAGATAGGAAAGCTTATTCACTGTTGGTGGAAATGTAGAATTGTACAACCAATGTGGAGGACTATTGGGTAGTTCTTAAGGATGTGTATATATTTGCCATGTGACCCAGAAATACCATTACTTGGTATATACTCAGAAAAACTGAGAGCAGAGACATGAATAGACATCTGCACACTGATGTTCATAGTGACATTATTCATGATTGCTAAAAGTTGTAAATAACCCATGTGTGCATCACTGATGCATGGGTAAACAAATTGTGGTGTATACACATGATGGAATATTATGCAGCTGTAAGAAGAAATGAATTTGTGAAGCATATAACAACATAGGTGAACCTGGAGGCCATTAC
This sequence comes from Tolypeutes matacus, assembly GCA_026826555.1. Lineage (NCBI taxonomy): Eukaryota > Metazoa > Chordata > Mammalia > Cingulata > Chlamyphoridae > Tolypeutes > Tolypeutes matacus. The sequence goes on along the minus strand of JAKSZT010054473.1, from coordinate 5,066,124 downwards.
GTTGAATGAGCAAGCCAGACACAAAAGGACAAGTACTTTTTGACTGTACTATTAAGAACTAAATATATTGTTTAAACTCATGGAGTTAAGTATCAGAATAAAGGTCACCAGAAAATAGTAGGAGGTAGAAAATGGAAAGCTAAGAACTAATCTGTGCAGAACTGGTAAAGGGTTGTTTGTAAATCTTTGGAAATGAATAGAAATGGTTAAAGGATATCATGGTGTTTGTAACTAGCAGAGCTATTGTGTCGATTTGACAGTGGTTGAAATGGAAAGTCTAAGCTCCTTTATAGTACTGGAAGGAAAGCTAAAACCTGTAATTTAGGACTCTCTAAGATAGTAAAACCTCATGTAAAACACAGGTATAGGTGATATTGCATTTATAAGACTGTTTTTTATAAAATATAAATACAAATATACTAGAGAAGGAAAAAAGAATAACAGCTATTTATGGCAGGTTAAGCATACAGAGATTGAGAGGTGATGAGTTTTGTTTGTTTTTTGTTTATTATTACTGGAATAATGAAAGTGCTCTAAGAATGATGTGATGAGTGCACAAATATGTGATTACACTGATTACCACTGATTGTGCACTTTGGATGGATTTATGGTTTATTAATATGTAACAAGAAAATTGATTTGTTAAAAAAGGTATTAATAAAGGCAGAGAACATTTACTATTATAAAATTAAATGAGCTAATGTACATGTGTTCAGAATATTTAAACTTTATGAACATACGTGTTTAACAGTTACAAAAATTGGCCATGCATTAGATAATCTTGTATACTATGCCTCAAAACTTTCAAAGCCTTGGTACCACAAAAATCTGTCTTACCACAATGAAATAAAAACATAAGTCTAGTTAAAATAACTAGAAGGACTATATGGCTTGCAGGGGCATTCTCCCAAATAACAAAATAATACTAGAAATTAGAAAATACATGAAATTGAAAGATAATGGAGTGTGTGTGTTCTTTTGCCATACTGCAGCTGAAGCCATCATTAGATGTAAATTATAGCTATAAATGCTTATTTTAGAAAAAATATTAGCAATTAATGAAATGAGAGTAATGCTAAGAGTTAGAAAAAGAGCTTCAGATAAACAGAGAAAATGAAATAAATAATAAAGAGAAATTAAAAAATAGAAAACAAACCTAAAATTAAAAATTATACATTAAAATTGTAACAAAATAAATGAACCTAAGGTGACATTAATGAAGCAAAATTATAGAAGGCAAAAATTTGGAAAAATAAGGAAAATGTTGTCATAGGTATAGATAAATGAAAAAGATCTTTTAAAGAAATAGAATAATGAAAATAAAGGTAACAATTCTGTAAAAATCAAATGAAAACTTAAACATTATGAACACTTTTTAGCAAACTATAACTTAACTAATCAGGTGCAAGAACAAATAGAAATTATAGGTGTGTTTGTACATCTTAATATTTATATTGGTTGTCAAATATCTTTCAACCAGAAGCCACTATGCCCAGCTTGTTTTAGAATCAAGTTCTGTAAGTCACTGAAGGAAAAATATTTTTAATGGAAACTGTTCCAGAAAATGTGAAAATAAATCTTTGCAGCTCATTTTGTGATGCTAGTTATCAGAGACTTAAGACCAGACAATGTTATTACGAGATAGAAGAATTACAGGCTGTTCTTATTCTCAAACATGATTACAAATATTCTAAATTAAATACTAACAAGCTAATCTTTTACATCTATCTTTTAAAAAGTGACATTAAAATGAAATATTCCATATTCTAAGAATTCAAGGATGTTTTCAAATTAGAAAATTGATTCTTGTGATTTGCCATAATAACAAAATGAAGCAATTATCAACTAAGATTTTAAAGACACTCTAGAATGACCTTAAAGATGCAAAAAAGGCTTGAATCAGGTGAAAAGTATCCAAAGGGACAACGAGGAAGAATAAAACAAAGAAAAATAAAACAAAAACTTAAGACTATATGACATTTATAATCTTTATACTCTCAAAAATATTTTGAATTATCCAGCAAAATCATAAAAGAACAGGCAAAAATTGAAGAATCCATAATAAAAATGTCAGAGTGTAGGTTAACTCTGCTTGAAACCAGATTCAGTGGGAAAAATATAAGTGAACATATTGGCAACTTGAATTAAAAGTGTTAATTGTCCTGATTATTCATATGTACACATACACACTGGGAAAAAAAATAGAGAATACATATTGTTTCCAAGCAAACCTGAAACATTTCAAATGTTGAACATGTAGTATTCCAACAAGTAATTTTCAAGTTCTTAAAGTATGTAGATACAATATGACTTACTGTTAGTAATTACTATAGGTTTTTAAGGTTAATGAAAGAGAAAAATATTTTAAATATGATAAAAAAGAAAATTCATAAATTGTACCTTTTTTTTTGGTTTGGGGCCAGGGATTGAATCTGGGACCTCATATGTGGGAGGCTGGTGCTCAGCCACCGAGACAATTCAGTTCCCATGAGTTAGCTTTTTTGTTTGTTTGCTTGTCTATTTTTGTTTTAGGAGGCACCAGGGACCAAATCCTGGACCTCCCATGTGGGAAGCAAGCGCTCTACCGCTTGAGTTACATCTGTTCCCCAATAAATTGCATCTTTTTATTTTATTTATTTATTTATAAAAATATACTTAGATTAAATAAATGTTACACAAAAAATATGAGGAATTACCATATGCCCTTTTTCCCACATGCCCCACATTAATAACATCCTTTATTAGTGTGGTACATTTATTGTAATTGATGAACACATTTTGGAGTATTGCTACTAAGCATGGATTGTAGTTTGCATTGTAGTTTATGTTCTCTCCCACACAATTCTGTAGGTTATGGCAAGATATATAATGGCCTGTATCTGTCATTGCAATGTCATTCAGGACGATTCCAAAGTCCTGAAAATGTCCCCATATTACACCTGTTTTTCCCTCTCCCTACCCTCAGAACCTCCAGTGGCCACAGCCTCCACATCAATGATATAATTTCTTCCATTGCTAGAATCACAATAAGTCTATAGTAGTCTATAGTAGATTACCAGTAAGTCTACTGTAGTACATAGTTCATTCCTCAATCCTGAGGTCTCTGTGATGCCCACTCCACCTCTAATTTATAGGGGGCTTCGATCCCATAGAGCCAGTGAATGGGACTCTCTTGGTTTCTTGGAATGGTCATTGTCCATCATCATCTTTTTTGTTAGCTGACCTGGGCAAGTCCAATGAACTGGAGAGTAGGTGTTGCAACTCCGTTGAGATTCAGGGCCCAGCTGGTACAAGGACAGCCTAAAGATTTAAGTCTCTTTGATGTATACCTATCAACTCTAGTACTAATTATAGGTTCAAATAGAAGGGTTGGAAGAGCCATGTGTAAGGAAACCACAACTGAGTCCAATTCTGTTACACTGGGGAACATAAATTTCAAAGTAAGGCCCACTGGCAAGGCACCAAGCTCCTGAGCTATCTGTCCTGACTTTAGTGTCTGGACATCTCCAGGGTCCTCAGGAACCTCACTATTTGCGGTAGTGCCTACTTTGGCTGTCAATGAGAGCATGCTGAGATGTGCATATGTGTAACCTTGGAATGACCTCTCAACTCACCTTGAAGTCTCTTACCCATATAAACTCATTTGTCTTTACCTTTCCCCCCTTTGGTCAAGGTCTTTTTCCAGTTGCATTGCTAGTTGGTGCTTGGTAGTAATTCCTCAGTGCTAGGGAGGCTCATCCCTGGGAGCATGTCCCATGCTGGGGGGAAGTTATTGCATTTATATGCTGAGTTTGGCTTAGAGAGAGGCCACTTTTGAGCAAGAAGGAAGATCTCAGGAGGTAACTCTTAGGCACCCTATAGTAATAGCCTAAGTTTCATTTTCAAGAGTAATGGTTAATAAGCACAGTCATCAATATCAAGGGCCTGTCATTGCCCCTGTAATTGGGGAATTCTTGCTGCTCCATTAGAGAATGTGGCAGAGCTACTCAGGATGGGAATTTGATATTCTTTCAGTTATTGTGTGACTCTCCAGCCACCGTGACAATGCTCCATGAACATTTGAAGACATTTTTATACCTTATATGTGTGCCCAGGTGAACTTCCTCCCATGTATACCCCATCATTGACTCCCTGCACCATGATGCTACCCTACCACAATTGAAACCCTTCTGTGATCCAAAACTTCTTCAAAAATGAAGCCAATAAAATAGCCAAATACAATTAATAAGAAAATGAAATAATGATAGTTTTAAAAATACAAAAAAAATTTAAAAAGTAAAAAAAAAATGGGATAAAAATAAAGAATGTTTTAAAAATTAAGTATAATTTTATGTTTATGGGATTAAATTTTAACTTCTGGAAGTATTGGAAAATTAGTACTTGTGTTTCCATTTCTTGCTCTTTCCCATAGAGGAAAGAGTTTTATTTCATCTGGTGATATCGGTAATATTGGAAGTTGATTACGTGTTGTTCAACCATCTTTGGTTTCCTGGAGGCTGTGTTGTCCATAATATGAATGTGTGCTGTTATCATCCAGGTGGCAAAAATTACTGAAAGAGTCCTGGCATGTGTCTGTATAGGGACATTGTTTACAATTTTCCAGGTGCTCAACCTACAACTGCATTTACAAGTTTAATTCAGAATTAATGAAGTTTTGAGAGTTCCATTTCAATTTCATGGAAACAAGCCATTTTTCCAGTCCAATTATATCATATATAAAGTGGGTATTTTAACCCTGATCTGACCACTGGGGAATGGTACAAGTAATTTTTAGGAACAACCTCAAAAAGTTCTTATACTGGTGTTCAAAGATTATCTTATGTGGAGTTATATACCAATTCATTTGAAAACCTAGATGAAATGTTTGCATTACTAGGAACATATAAATTATAAACTTTGCTTGTAAGAGATGTTATATATTCATACATATCCATGACAAATCAATTATTAGTAATTTGAATCTTGTAGATTTCAAAAAGAATAATTAACCATGAATAAAATGGACTTATCTCAAGAATGCAATGCTGGCCCATATTAGAAAGGCTCTATCAACATCATTCAGTATTCCAGTAGATTGAAAAACAAAATCATATTCTTAATATATGTCAAAAATCATTCCGTATTACCCAACATTTATATATATAATATTCTGAGCCCATTCGGAAGGGTAACAATTAGAAATCTGCTACATGTATCATATAGGTAATATCATAGAAGCATTCCTATTTAAGTCAGTAATAAGACAACACAGTTATTACTGAAACTCTACATCATTTTCATGGTATTGTTTACTAATTCGAAGACAAGAAAAAGAAATGATGGATAGATATAATAAAGGAAAAGAAAATTGCTAATATTTGTTGATATAATTTTTTTATCTAGGTAGTCCAGGCAAATCATTTGGTATACTATTTAAATAAATAAGAGTATAACAAGGTGACCAGTTAGTCAACATTCCAAAAAAAATATAACATTTATGTGTACTAGAAGGAAACAATTTAAAATGAAATAGAAAAAGTCCCAACTATATTAGCAACAATAAAGCTAGTATGAAATGTGCAAGATATTTATGGAGAAATGCTAAAAAATGGAGATATGTCATGTAAATGGATGAGAAGATTCATTCTAAGTCATTCATTGAATCATTAATTTGATTCAATTGTCATCCAATTATAGATTCAAAGGTCAATTTACATAAAACATTTACAGGTTTCTCATGGAATTTGATAATCTGATGCTAAATTAATTTCATAAGAATAACTAAGAATAGTTGATAGAATTCTGAAAATATTGAACAAGAATTAAGGAATTTTTCTGAAAGATATCTAACATATTAAGAAACTATGATAAACTGTATTAATCTGTGAAACTGTAAAAAATAAATCTGCAAAACAAAATAGAGAATTCAGAAACAGACCCTATTGGAAACAGTTGGAAACAGTAAATTATTGAAATAAATGGCATTTTGAATATTTAGGTTCCCATAATGGAAGCAAAGTTATATCTGACTCTCACACCACACACAAAATAAATTTCTTATCTATTAATGACCTTAAAAATATAACTGTTCTGCAAGAAAACATAGGCAAATATATTTATAAGTTTATAATTAATACTGTTCCAAGGCAGAGGTTCTCAGGCCTGCCTACATATTAAGATTGAGAGGAGAGCTTTAAAAATTAATGCTGTTTGGACCCCTACCAAGAGTTATTAAATCTGATTGTCAGCTGTAACTCAAGTAGTCAATGTGCTTCCTATGTATGAGGTCTGGGTTAGGTCCCCTGTATCTCCTAAAACAAACAAACAAATGAAAAAACCAGCTCTCATTGGGGAGTGAATGTAGCTCAGTGGCTGAGCATCTGCTTCCCATGTACGAGGTCCTGGGTTCAATCCCTGGTACCTCCTTAACAAAAATCTGATTCTCTTGGAATGAGTTCTAGGCATCAGTGTTTTCCAAAGGTGATACTAATATGTCATCTAGATTGAGAAAACTGGTTCTAGGGGTTCATTCCCAAATAAGAACAAGGATATATATCTATATGTGTTATATATATATAATCATAAGCACAATATAAAATTTGTCTATATGTATTATATATAATTATATGTATATAATCATAAGCACAATATAAAATTTATAATCATAATTTCTATAATAACTTTTCTAACAACTTCAGTAGCTATTAATCAAGGGATGCCTAAATAAAAATATGAATTCATTTCCTAAAATATGCAGAGATGAAAGCTTGTTGAATTGGATCCATCTGTGTACCAAGATCTTGATGACATATTGGTTTCAGAACATTAAACATTAAGCATAATATAAAATATATATTAAAATCACAAGAGTACTATATCATTTCTACTGGTAAATATATACTTGGGGAAACTATACTTGCTTTACTTTTAAATCACTGGTTGCTTCTTCACAGTTTTTTTTGCTGATGAATCTCATTGCCCCCAAATCCAAATATTGGCATTGTTCATGAAATATTCATCAGAATTATTCTCCTTTGTATGTACTCATTTCATAGGGTATCTCTTCACGTCTCATGGTTTAAATCTAATCAGATGTTGCTGACTACAAAATTTATAGCTCCAGCCTGAATTATTGCCTTAAGTCCAGTGTTTTATATCTGCTTCCCTACTCAACATGTCCATATGAATGTGTAGTAGACATCTCAAATTTGATGTATCCAAAATGAATGAATGAATGAAGTAATTACCCCCTAACGTTCACTCCCAATAAGAATCCCCCTTTCAAGAATAGAAACATCATTCTAAAATTCAGATCAAAACACTTGGAGTCATCTTTGACATCTCTCTTTTAACTTTTCATCTCACATCCAATCCACTGATAACTTCTGACTATACCTTGAAAATATGACTATCTTCAATGATGCACTGTCTTCCTAGTTACATTTCTTCCCTGGATTATTGCATCGACTTCTCATCTGATCTCCTCATTTCATCTCTTGTGATCTCTTTTTACTCCTGATAACAAATGTCATTTTTATCACACCTTTGTTTAAAAGCCTGCAATGGCTTCCTATCATACTCAAAATAAAAGTAAAAGTCCTTAATATGATCTACATAATTATCTGATGTCCTGCTATGTCTTTCTCTGTCATCACCTTTTCTCTCATTCACTGCACTTTAGTCATACTGGCTACCTTGTTCTTTTTTCAGACAATTCCAAGCATGCTTTCACTTCAGAGCACTTGCAAGTATGGTTTTCCCATTCTGGAAAGCTTTTCTGCAGATATCCATGCGGCTCTTTCTCTTATATCCTTTAGGTTCCTGATCAAACATTACCTTGTGCTTATCACCATCAGCTTTCCATGACTTATATAAAATAGTCCATAGGTCCCTTCTTACCAAACTTACTAAATATTTGTTGAATTATCCAAAAACAGACATAAGGAAATCTAACTAGTGATAGGGTTGGACATTTGAGAAGATGAGAAAAATTTAGGATTTGGGGGTGGTATTCAAAGCATTTCCTAACCTTTTCTATGATGTTTTCTTTTTATAAATGTAGAATGTGCCAATGGATTTCATGTGTTAAGATGAACTCTTCCTCATATTTTATAAATTTAACATAATTTGTATATGTTGAAACTTAACTGTTAAAAATAACATTTCCCATTATATCTCAAATTGATTAATATGCATGTTTTGATTTAAGAAAAAAAGGATAGCCATAGTATTTCTTGTTTTTGTTACCTTTGGGGTATGGTTCAAACTTGGAACAAAGACCTTAATTTTCCTGAGCTGAAATCTTAGACTCATCTCCTTCTACACCAAATATCTAATGTCACCACTTCAGTAATATGTGCTCTACTCTTGACTTCTTTCTGATAAAAACCTCCATCCTTCAAAAGCTACCTAAAATTCATCTCACCTTTAAAGATGTTTTAAGTGAGTCATTCAATCCTTTGTGATCCTGTATCAGTTCACAAATAATATACTCAATACATATAATTGTTTAATAGTCCCTCTCCTTTTCTATAACTCTCAAGGAGGAAAAATACCTAAGAGAAGGGATATCTTTGTGCTTTTCATCTGCGCTAGCTTTATAGGTTAGATGTTATTTATAAATATATTATTGACTGAGTAAATGAATTTCAAAAGATGTCAATGAGAATATTTAGTTTTACATTTGAGACAAAAACCTAAGTACTGTCTTAAGGTTATTGCTACATTCTGGTTGGTAATTTTCCATGTTTTAGTGAGAGTTCTACCTAGATACAGCAAAGAAAATTGGGCAATTTAAGTAGTGTTTAATAAGGGTAGTATCAAGGAGGTTTCAGCAGGGTGTAGGATATCAGAAGGGATATTGTGTTATCTCGGTGTTAGTAAAGGAAGTGAGAGAGAGCCTCTACCACTCCTCATTTAGATTTGAAAGAGGAGAGAGCAGTTATTGAAACTTGCTAGGGAAGAGGGAGGGAGAGAGGGAGAGAGGGAGGCTGAGAGAGAGAGAGACACAGAGAGAATGAATGAGTGAATGAGAATTATGTGAGGAGAGCCACTAATAGGAGATAGGGTGATCTCAACAAGAAGAAACTCAGGGGAATAGCTATTCTGGCTTTACTCTTTTCTCCTCCTCCGATGTCCTAATATTGCTGACAGAGAACTTCTAAACTTGTCCACCTGATTTTGTTTGTATTTATGTGAGGCTGAATATCTTTACAATTGGATCCATTCTGGGATACTGCTTCCACACACATCTCCTTCAAACTTCCTTGTCACCATTAAAAAATATTTGATCCTAAGACTAATCTATAAGCCACTGATAATATAAATTGCTGTAGACTCCACCTTGAATCATTTCTCCTTCTGTGTAAAGTGGCAGATGTACTACTTGAAGTTCTGCCCAATGGGAGAATTTTGCCTTGCCATTGTCTTTCAGGGTGACTGTCTTAGTGGTGCATAGTGAAGAAGCTATGAATTTCCAGCTGAACTTCCATAACATTCAGATTTATCTGCAAACCAGGTGTTGCAGTTTGGCAGCTTGATGTAATTATGAATTCCAAAAATAGATATTTGATTATGCTTTGTAAACTGGTCTGCTAATCTGGGAATGATTAAGTTATGATTAGGGCGTTAACTGGGCCACATCAGTAGGGTGTTGAGCCCCACCCCTTGGTGGGGTGGGAATCAAATATAAAGGCAAGGCAAAGGACAGAGGGAGCAGTTCTGATGTTGGAGTTTTGATGCTGGAGCCCAGGGAGGCAAGCAGACAGAGGAGCTTGGTTGTGAGGAAGGAGAGAAGGCCCTGGGATAGAGACAAGCCATTTGCCTGACAGTTCACAGCTGTCCTTGTGGAGAGAAGCAAAGCCTAGAGAACCTTGTAGTCTACAGCTGACCTTGTGGAGGAAACAGAGGAGCTAAGCCTGGAGAGAAATGCAGCCCGGGAAGAGAGGAACCCAAGAAGCCTGAACCCTGGCAAATATCGGCAGCTGCCTTGCTCCAACACATGGCAATGGACTTTGCTGAGGGAAGAAATTTATGCTTTATGACCTGGTAACGGTAAGCTTCTACCCCAAATAAATACCCTTTATAAAGACCAAACGATTTCTAGTATTTTGCATCAGCACCCCTTTGGCTAACTAATACACCAGGCTTGTTCTTTTTCTTTCTCCATTCATTGGTCATAAGACATAAAGAAATACCATGAGGTACTATGAGTTGATATCATAGGAATCAGAGTTATTTGTTCATGCAGTTTACTTGTGCCTTGCAGACCTGCTGGAGTCTGTCTTCTACATATCATTTCCATTTTACAATGGAATTTTGCTATTAATTATAATTTTTTAAATGATTCAGGGCATCACATAATTCCAAGTTCATGACGGTCAGTTAGGTCAAGTAATCACTTGGTGTACCAAGGTAAGGCAAAGAATAGGGCTCAGTAATAATCCAGAAGTTTTATTTTAAGTTGAGAATAGTTATCAGCATAAGATTCATATCTTTACTCTAAAACCTAATGGGTCTGAGCTTTGATCCCCTGTTCAGCTCTACCCTGACTCAGAGACACATGCATACATATATACATACATGCATATATATATATTTGTTTTATCCATATATATATATATGAAGCTCCATATATAGACGTATGTGTTTATGTATATAATTGTATACAATTATAATTATATATATAATCTTAGTTGTAGTTAGCTTAGCTGTGGCAATAATAAAATAATATTCTTCTAATTTAACAAATTGAGCATTGTAGTAGGCTATCCTTTTTATTTTTTTAAAGTTAAGTTCCTAGATACCCCATAATCACTTAGGTATCATTACAGATATATGCAGGTCAAAACATTCTGATTGCCGCACCATCCATTTGGTTTATTTTGGTAGTTGGCCCTGATAGAATCATCACTCTAACATCTACCAATCCTGGTTCCCATTGCCCATTGATATCAGAGAATTCAATATCATCGCAGAACCTCCCACCAACATCATTGGGTTTTCTCTGGGAATATGATTTGGTAGCTGTCCAAGAAGCCTACACAAAATATATCCATTTCAATATTTCCATCTCTCTGAGCCTTCAGACTTCTTCCTCTACTGGGTGTTAGGGATTTGCAAGCATTTCAACCACATGAATATAAGCCATCTTTGAGTCCAGTCTTGGATTTGCTAACTTAGCAGATTTTAATGCTATTCCTATGTGCTCAAGCTAACACATTCAATCTTTAATCTTGAATACATGAACTTTTATCTACAAATTTGTTTTGATCAAATAGGTATTTCATTTTCCTTGGTCTGACACTCTTAGATCTATTTAAATCTATTTATATTCATGATCCCCAGAATCCTACTGATAAACATAGACGAAATCAGATTGTATAGGTAATTTCTACCTAGGGAAATAACTTCTTCAAAGATAGATTGGGATCTAATTCTCATTAAGAACCTGGGGTCAATGAATGCATATTGTGGGTGGATCCAAATGCTTGTGCAGCAACTGCCCCTGGTGGAATCTTTTATTATACTTTTTTTAATGAAGAGGAAATCTGTTTCCTTCTTAAGAATTGACGTAATAAAGAATAGAGGGAATTCCACCTCTTCTGGCAAGGGAAGTTCAAGGGATTTAAGAATTCACAGTTGTTAGCTTTTTTTAAGTAATTTTCTCAGTGCCCTTGATTTAGCAAAAGACTAGATAGTTTAGATATTTATTTGTTATTGCAACTATGTAACTCTTATGTCACCTAGGCATTTATCTCTGTACTGTAATTACAGGAGCTGGAGACTCTTCAGAGCTGCCATCAAGTCTGTCTAATTGTTCATTCACATTCTCATTTGGATATATATATAGCTTTCAGTGTCTCCTTTGTCTTGTCTGAGCTTTCTAGGATGATGGGATGAAGCCAGATATTCCCTACCTTATATTCACTCTTGTGAATATAATGACTAATCTACCAGATCTCCTAATGTCTTCCCTCTGTCTGCACTTCAATCCATGGCATGCCTGGTGGACTTTTGTGCAACTGTGATGAAACTGCATCAAGAAGAGAGAGCACTACTGTAACCTGGAATGAGAAAGAGTCATGTGCCCAGAGCAGCCCGACAGTAGATTTGACCTTCATTGGAGGGAGGCAGCCAGCCTACTTGAAACCCGGAAGGACAAAGCAGGGGAATAAATACCCTGAACTCCCTCCTCTTCTCGTCTCTGATTTTTCCCTAGTGCTCCCATTGTCTAAACCCAGCTAGAAGTCAGAGGGCAAGGGAGTCTCTTGATTCACTTCCAACTGGCCAGCATACTGAGGAGTGTAGAGTGGCTCTGGAAATAAAATATATTACATACTCTGCAAGAAGATTATAAGTGTTCAAATCCCCAATGATTGGCACATTATTTCATTCAATGATATGCTCTTATCAAGTCTTTCTTAATTTGGAGATTTTGGTATTCTCCTTGATTGAGAGCCATGTAGTACATATATGGTGACATATCAAAATAATCTCATTAAATTGAAATCAAGCACACTTTGAGAATACTGTGAACTGTATCTTTAGGCATCACCTATGCCTGTGATTTCACTGAAACATATTAGCATTCTGTATGAATGAGACTCAAGGCCAACTCTTATAATATCCAATTAGAGAGATACTATTCCCTTTTCACATTTAGTATTTAAAGCATATGGATCTCATTTAACCAACAACAAGAATTTCTGCATTAAAATTCTTCTTTAAAAATTTCAATTTTATTTGACTGAAAAACTGTCAAGAGTTGGCTTAAGACTTGTTAAATTTAAAAGAGAGAGAGTTCACAGATGTATTAACTATCTGTTCTCCTTATGTCTGTAAATTTCATCCCAGTACTAAGAAATATCACCAGAATTCAAAGCACTGAGATGTGTTTCCTCAAGACATTAAAGCAGGGTTCTTAACATTTTTTGTTCCACGGATCCCTTTGCCAGTCAGGTGAAAACCACGGGCCCCTTACTAAGCCTACATTATTCTGTGTATTATTTAATAAATATTTCACACCCGCACCAACACATCCCCACAAGAGTAATGTTTTTTTGAATTTCAATTCAAGCTCATGGACCCCTTCTTAAGAGTCCCTGCATTAAAGTAATGTTTTCATTCCATCCCGGGTACAAGATATAGCACCAGAAATCTGAGTACCTGGATATATTGTCTCAAGTCATTAGAGTTTCAAATAAGTTATTATTTAATGTTATTCTCTTAGTCTTTATAATTTATATGCTGATGTTTATTGAATTCTAAATATGTGCCTGGCACAGGTCAAAGATCTTGGCACGCATTGATTTAATCCTTAACAAAACCCTTTGTATAGCTACCTATTTGAACTGCATTTCTGTGTCTTTTAGAAAATTAAAGCTGAATATATTGTCTACATTTTGACCATTATGGCATAAATAAAACATTTATGGTAATTTATTTGCTTTAGTAAAATTCTAACTAATATTTTTCTCCCTAGACTAGTTTGTGTATGTGTGCATGTTATATCAGAATTTAAATGTTATATAATGCAGAATACATCTTAAAATGTTAAGTTTAGCTTTTCAGAAGTTCAGAACTTTAACTTCAGAGTGCAATAAGCACAGTCCAGGTGCCTTATAGTATCTACACCCTCTGCTCACTTTACATGGTTTTTGTTCTGTTTTAGATCTATAATGGCCATATTTTGCATTAAGTTGAATCTTACTGTAAACTTCTTTCCATTACAATTGAAATATATAGCCTATACAATCTGAAATAAGGTAAATTTAATCTCAATAGCTTGCTGATATCCTCAGCAAGAAATCTGGCTTTAGTTATTAAAGATATGGAGACATAGTTTTGCTTCCACCCACAGGAATATAGCAGTAAGAGAAACTTTAGGCATATAAAAATAATTGTTTCACATAGCTAGACTTTGGATTATTCCATAAAGTTATACACTTATGAATATTAATGCACATTAATGTTTTGAAGCACTTATACCTATTCATCAATACTCATTGTCTTTTTTTTCCAGTCACAGAAAAAGCAAAATTGCAAATTGTAAGAACAACCCATTTCCATATAAATTTATATAACATGCATCATTGCCCTTTATATTTTGGAATAGACTTGCTGAAATGCCAAAGAAACCCACAGTAGATATCTATAAGTACTTATAAAGAGGGCTAAAGGGCCACAGAATTTTTAGAATACACTTTGTTTATGAAAAGAAAAATAAATAGCCAAGGGCAACAAGTTCATCCTTACTAGTCTCCTTACTATTAATATTTAGGAAAGCACCATTTATATATGAAACCTTGGTCTGTGAAAGCAATATTCCAAAGCCTAGACTCATGGGGATTTCATTGACCTACTGACTGATGCTTCCCTGGTTTTCCAATGTGGCTGATGGGTAGTGAAATCTACTCTGCTGGTTATATTCTATTTTCCCCATTCAGACTTGCTCTCCACGCTTCCCTATATATATCCTTGAGATTACTCACAGCTATTCCAAAGACCCTTCCTTTCAGATTCTGGTAACTATTCTGATTTCTTACTGGTTCAGGTCTAAGCATGGTAATTATATTACATTCCTAACCAGGGGTTCTGCACCATACTTTTTTGGATTTCCAACTCGCCGTTAACTCATAAAGATATGTATTTTCTCTATTACACCTCCCTTAAATTATACTAATATCAGTATGATATCTGTTTGTTCTGGACTTCTAACTAATATATATATATCCTAGCAGCTTTCTATCCATTGGCCCTTAGCCCCTAATCTACCCATGTAAGATGGCTTTGCATTGTTTGTTAAGTGACAATACATCCCACTGGCATACTTTGTAGTTTTGATATTGGTAGTTCTTTTCATTTCAGTCAGCTTTGGGTGTCATTGACAATAGTTTATAATGCAGCAGGTGTTTGGGTAAGTTGTGAGCATCTACCTCCACAATCTCATACAGGAAGCCTGGAGTTATAGAATCATCTCTTCTTTGATGATGGGTCTTTCTGATTTTAAAGCCATGCTGTTCACAAATCTGCTAGTCTCCTTTCTATCATATAGAGCATATCAACTCAACATGCACGTGGAAAGGAATTAGAAAAGGATCATTGACATTGTATATATATGCACATTATATTTAAAAGATATCTCATTGGGGTCATTATTCTACAATATTCCCCTTATGCTTTCCTCTTTACTTACATCAAGTTAATTTAGTCATGACCATCCTTGATCAAAATTTTGTCATGGCTTTTAAAACATTTTACAGTCTGGCTGTACCTTATCTTCCTCAACCTATAGAACTTGCAACCAAGGAATCCTATGTTAAAATTATAAACTTTTATCTTTTTCATATAGCCCTTGTAAGAAAAAAATTATAATCCTTGTGAAATCTTCCATCAAGTCTCTCCTTGAGTGTGAATGAGAGGAAGATTAAAGCAATGCTTATACACTTTGAAAAACAAACAACACTTAATGTTGAAACCCCTCATTTTATCTCCTAGAGGATTATGTGTCATACCCCCCATTCCAGTGTAGGGGCTGCCTCATCCAAGGACAATTTCTTGCCCTTTTTAAAGAGGATATGACCCCCACATCAAGCGTCTTTAGTTCTAATTTAACATTGTCCTCTATTTCTGGAAAATACCAGCCTCTTTACCCCTCACAAAATCAAGCAGATCTTTGGCAACTGGCTGAGTTTGTGGCTAGAACTTAACATCCCTGGAGTGCATTTGACAAGAACTATGCTGGAATTTGTGTCACATGTCTGTACCTTCAGACCAAGGACTGACCCCTCCTTGCCATGTCTTTGCCCATACACACTGAAGAAGAGGATTATCGGGTGCATACTCTGCTTTTTGTTTTTTTTTTTTTTGCACTAAAAAGAATGAGGTTTCTGGAGAAATTGCTATTTCCAGTCTATGACACTGAATGTACAGGATGAGCCTGGGACATCTTATTGGGCCAGATATTAGGGAAATATTAAAAGAATTATGGCTTTTTGAAAAAAGGACACGGGATCAGCTTGAAGTGGTTTCTACTAGCTGAATTTGGGATATTTTGTACCTCAAAATAATTAATGATAGTGACAGAGCCACTAGTCCATACTGATATGCATAATAATGAAATAAGAATTACAATATTTTCCTTGTAAAGCTGAACATTGAATAGAAAAGGAATGATGAAAGATGGAAAAATCACTATTATACAAACATGATAGTAACAATTGGTTAGGTAACAATCATCAGTGGATATATAAAACTAGTGGTGAAATTTTGATGAGGTATAGGCCAACTGCATAGACCAAGTATTTTCTCACAAAGTACTTATTAATTAAAAATGGGAAAATAGTAACTTACAATGGATTAATCTGGTAGATATCACCTTACCTAAGTGATCAAAGTTGATGTCACTAATAATGGGACAAATCAACCATATGTTCCAACTGATATGATGAGCTGATAAAGATACCACACTTCATGTTGTTCCTGTTGAAAAGAGATAACCCTCTTTTCCTCTCTCTCTCCACACACACACACACAGACTCTCACAAACATCCATCTACATATATGTCATATGGAAATTTTATATAATTTTTAAAGAATAGTGTTTACCAGTTTTTAAAAAAATGTTGGTGATTGCTCTAAGTTTAATTAAAATAATGCATTTATTCTTAACTAAGTAGTGCAATATTTAAAGGTAAAAGGGACATCATGTCTGCAACATATTCTCAAATGGTTTAGGTAAATAATAAAAACATTTACAATATACCGAGAGATTAAAAAGAAAGTAAATGTATTAAAGTTCACATTTGGGGAATATGGGTGAAAAGTGTATGAGAGTTCTTTGTATGATTTTGAAGTTTTATGTGACTAAAATTACTTGAAAATAAATACAAAAAAGTAAAATTTGTGATGGGCTTTCAAAATTGCTTAATATTTTATGGTAAATTGTTATTAAAATTTCTTCCTTTTAATCCACCTCTTGTTTATTCTTTTAAAAAAATTGCACTAGAAGAGGCATTTATTTTTAATAAACAGAATGGAATTATTGATTAATATATTGAACTGATTCACACTGTTGTAAGTAAAATTATTCCAAGATTTACCGGTATGTTATTATATACACACACATATAAAATGTATGTACATATAACTTTTATTTTGCTTTGAAAATAATTTATTTTTCCTCTCATTAGTGATGTATAAAGCATTTAACACTGAAATTCAGGAGCTTAAAATCTTGTTGGATTGTAGGAGGTGGGAGAAAGGAACATGCACAAAATTATTTGTTTTCACAATTAAGTTAAATATAGAGACCATTTTAAGAATTTTTATGGAATAATGATTAATTCTGAGTCTAGAAATAGAATGCCTAGCTTTCCTACCTGATATAAACGACGTTTTCTCTGGTAATTAGTATTCATTTGATGCTGCCGTCTTATTACTTTCAGACTATTTTTCTCAAGTACCATTGTCATTTCTCTAGAACAAGCTGCTATCTTCTTGAACCTGGATTTTGGCAATACAGTTCTAAAAGATTTAGTGTTATTATTATTTGAATTACGCTTTTCCAAATCTAATGAATTCACCCACCTGCTTAATACCTTCGGCTGCTCCTGTAATGGCCCAGAAGAATTTGGCTTACAAAGTCCATCTATAATTGTGTGCCTGCTTACCTTTCCTGTCATTGTCCTTCAGTTCTCCCCACACAAACCCTCCCACCTCCTACCACCATACACACACACATACACACACACACATTTTCATTTAGCTTATATGTCTTATGCAAATTTTTCTGGGCCTCTGAAATCAGTGTCTCTCATTTGTGATCTTAGGATATTTTCATCACCCCATAAAGAACCCCCCAGCCCATTACCAGTCATTCCCCATTCCCCTCTTGTAGCTCTTGGCAACCATTAATCTGTCTCTATAAATTTACCTTTTCTAGACATTTCATATAAATGGAATCGTGCACTTTGTGATCTTTTGTCTGTCTTCTTTCAGTTAGCATAATATTTTTGAGATTCATCCATGTCATACCCTGCAACAGTACTTCTTTCCTTTACGTGGATGAAAAATATTAGAATATATGGATATAACACTTCTTTATCAATTGAAGAACATTTGATTTGCTTTCACCTTTTGGCTATTATGAATAATGCTGCTATGAATATTCATGTATAAGTTTTTGTGCGGACATGTGTTTTCAATTCTCTTGAGTATGTAATTAGGAGTATAATTGCTGGGTCATGTGGCATAACTCTATGTGTAACTTTTGAGGAACTTTCAAACTGTTTTCCAAACTGCTACATCATTTTACATTCCTACAAGCAATGTATGGGGCTTCTAATTTCTCCACATTCTCACCAGCATTTGTTATTGTCTCTTTTTTTCCCACTTAAATTGCAAGTTTCATTTCTTACAATCCCAACAAAAGCACAGAAGCTGCATCATACCTATCCCAAACTGGTTTCTAGTAGGCTGAGATTATGGGAACCTTTGTCAAGGAACTGGTGCTGAGGGCTCTCAACCAGTGAACACAAATGCGTCTGCAAAACAGGTGGAAGGAAACAGTGCATTAGCCCAAATCTTCAAGAGTCAGTTCACTCTGCAAATGCAATTGAAATTGACAGTCTGGAAGGGGACAGGTGATATGAGGGAGTAAAGTCGAAATTGCCTCCTATTAGCTCAACATTTCAACATTAAACAGAGACCAAGACAGAAATGTTTCCAACAATTCATCACGTATATTTCTTCTTATGCAGTCTAGCCTAAGAATGTCATGTAAATGGGTCACTGTGAAATGCAGCAATTCAATTTTTCTCTAGCCAAAGTAAGAAACCTGTATTATCTCATTTTTATTAATTTTTGAACGTTTACAGTAAAGAATTTTTGCTTCTATGTATGAAGATTAAAAAATAATTTTTCTCCATAAAATATAAGAACAACCAACTTCACCATCGAAAAAAGTAAAAACTGGGATTCTTCTTAAAATTAGTCCTCAGTAGCATTCAGGAATTTAGTTATAAGCTGCTGTGCTGACATCATGACAAACCAAAGTGTAATAATTGGGTCTAGTTTTGTTTCAGGTTTCTTTTCACTATCCAGTGCTCATGGATTAAGATCTGGAAATGTCCCCACTATAAGGCAGGGCTCCTTTTGGATTCCATCACGGGTATGGTCCTTGGGTTGGATGCTGGAAGATGAGGCATAGTCTTCTGGACCCATGTCGACTACTTAGTAGTCATCAAGGTAAAAAAATTCATCATCTCCTCCTTAATATTCTATTCCCTGGAAATCTACTCTGTATCACAACATACCTCCAATTCCACCAAATCCTTTCATGAACTGGTATTCTTCTTGTGACTTATCTGCTACAAGTTCCAACGTAGCTCTGAATTTTTTATAGTTATTAGTAAACCATTCCAGTAGGGGTATGTTTTCAGTCAGCTCATATTCCTGTTCTGTGTCTTTGTGAAATGAGATTATACACTTCTTTTGTTCTGGAGTTAGAGAATTTTCTCTACTATACCTTGGCAGTGAAGAATGTATCTCATTATATCCCGGTATTCTAGACTATCAGAATCTCTACAGCTTCCATTTCTAAAGCCGTCAGTGTATCTTCGACTCCAAAATAGTACTTGCCTGTGTCCTGGCTGATTTCATCAAAATATCGTCCTATTAATTTCTTTTCTTGGTTAAATTTCACATTGGAGAGAATGTCAGTAGATGATCTCCTCTACCGTGTTTCTTTGGAAGATCCACAGTGAATTTGTGCAGGACTTCATGTTTCCTTGGAGCTACCAAAAAGTGCACCCTTACCATCTATTACAATGAAGCCAAATTTGCTATCATCTGAAAGTAGAGCTGTAACAGTATGGAATTTGTCATCACACAAATACAATGACATATTAATTGGTTTGAAAGGCTCAAAGTTTTTCCTTTTCTTCTCCCATTCTAATTGTTCCACAGTAAATAACTAGACCAATTTGGGTTTTTGTTGTACACATGTAATGGCTCCCAGTACTGAAAGGCTGTTTAATCATGATTTAATGTAGAATGCAGTACCAAACTCATCTGCTAACATTTTCAACACTGTGAATCCTGGTCTTTGGTTTCAATGATCAATGAAATCATACTTGTGCCATTGCCAGAGGTCTAGAAGGTGGGAGTTGGCTAGTGCCTAGTTCTCCTTATCGGACCATGAGGCTTGGGTGTGGCCATCATGAGGGATCTGGGAACCAGAAGGCCACGGGGGAAGGAGGAGGACCGATGCAACACTCACCTGTGGGCCTCTTCCATGCTCTTGATGAGTTTCTTGATCTTTCATATACCCACGTTCCTGTTGATATTGCTGGGCTGTGTGCCTTTTTCTTACCGCCTCCTCCCTAAGGGCCCAGTCCTGGGCTGCAGCAGTGTCTCAAGGGCAGTGTCATCTCTGATGTAGGATACTGGCTCCCTCTCTCCAGGCAGCTGCAGGTGTTCCATCTCTCTTTTTTGATGATAGCAGTTCTAGTGGGTAAGTGGTATCTCGTTTGATTTTGATTTGTGTTTTCATTAATGACTAATGGTATTGATATTTTCATGTATTTTTTTGCCATCTTCTAGGGGAAAAATGCATATTCAAAACCTTTCTCAATTTTTCCATGGGTTATTTATCTTTTTATTGTTGATTTGTAAGAGTTTATTATATATTCTCAATGGCAGAACCATAGTAGATATATGATTTGTAAATATTTTCTCCTATTCAGTTGTCTTTTCACTTTCTTAAGAGTATCCTTTGAAGCAAAATGTTTTTTATTTTGATGAAGTCTAATTTATCTTTTCTTTTGTTGCTTGTGCTTTTGGTGTTACATCTAAGTAAACATTGCCTAATCAAAGGTCACAAAGATTTGTCTAGGTTTTCTTCTGAGAGTTTTATAGTTTTTATATAAACTTATTTATATAGTTTTAGCTCTTACATTTAGTTCTTTGATCCATTTTGAGTCAATTGTATATGCATCCAACTTCATTCTTTCACATGTGAATATCCAATTGTCCTGGAACCATTTTCTGAAAAGACTTGTTTTTCAACTGAATTGTCTTGCCATTATTGTCCAAATGATCCCTTAAGATCCCCCTTCCATATACTTTTTCTTCTTTGTAAATATTTATTTTTTTCTGGGTATGCTGCTAAATTTCAGATTCCTTGTTTAATTCTCTGTAATGTCCCCACAGCCAGTAAAGTGCCAGGAATGCATTAGACATCTAGTTAATATTCGTTGAATTAATGGAATGACTGACTCTAATCCAAATCTTTACCTGGAAAAAGTTTATGAGCTAACTATATTTAAGCATATTTGTGGTAAGTTTTTGATGATTCCCTTTTAAAAAAAAATTTATTTTTTATTTTTTTAGGAGGTACCAGGGATTGAATCCAGGACCTCGTACATGGAAAGCAGGTACTCAATCACTTCAGCTACATCTGCTCCCCTACATTAAAACTCCCTTTTTAATGTTATACTAGGGTCTAGAGAGATGAACAGACACCCTAATGTAGGTGAGAATTCTATCCAATCAGTGGTCACAGAAAAGAGCAGTGATGGGAAAATTACATTGCTTTCTCCATCATATATTTAACTTTATTTTGAAACCTATTTTAGTTTTCAGTGAACCTATATAAAGAATTTTTAACTTTGAAATGAATCTCTCTGAGCCTTTGGGAACTTCCAACAATTATTTAGGTTACCAAAGTAGGACAAGGGCTATAAGATTCTTGAGATCTTTTAACCAGGTCATTTCTTATATAAATGAATATTTTTCATTAGTTTTCATTTTTTACATTGCATTTTTTAACAAATCAATTTTATTGATACATATTAATAAAGCATAAATTCATTGAAAGTGTACAATCAATGGTATTCAGTGAAATCACATATTTGTGCATTCATCACTTCAATCATTCTTAGAGCACTTTCATTATTCTAATTAAAAAAATAATAACGAACAAAAAAAAAGCCTCATTACCTCTCAATGTCTCTATGCTTCCCCTGCCAAACATAGCTGCTATTCTTTTTCCTTCTATCTAGTATATTCGTATTAATATTTTGTAAAAATAGTCATATATGCAATATCACCCATATTCGTGTTTCACATGAGGTTTCACTGTCTTATACAGTCCCACATTACATTTTTTAGCTTTCATTCTAGTAATATACATAACCTTAGACTTTCCCTTTCAACCACTACCATACCCATATAGTAACTCTGCTACTTACAAACACTATGATGTGCTTTCACCATTTCTATTCATTTCCAAAGATTTACAGACAACCTTTTTATCATTTCCACACAGATTTACCCTCAGCTTTCCATCTTCTACCCTCGTTCTATTTTCTGGTGACCTATATTCTAATTATTAACTCTATGAGTTTACATTATATATTTAGTTCATAATAGCACAATCATACAGTATTTGTCCTTTTGTGTCTGGCTTGCTTCACTCAACCTAATGTCCTCTAGGTTCATCCATGTTGTCTTATGATTCACAACTTCATTTCTTCTTACTGCTACAGAATATTCCATCGTGTGTATACACCACAATTTCTTTATCCATTCATCAATTGATGGACTTTTGGCAATTTTGAATAGTGCTGCTATGAACATTGGTGTGCAGATGTCTGTTCATGTCTCTTGCTCTCAGTTCTTCTGGGTATATACCTAATAATGGTATTGCTGAGTCATATGGCAAGTCTATATTCAACTTCTTTAAGAGCTGCCAAACAGTCCTCCACAGTGGCCGTACCATTCTACATTCCCACCAACAGTGATTAAACATTCCTATCTCTCCACATCCTCTTGAACATTACAGTTTTTAGACTTTTTATTGGCGGGCAGTCTAATAGGTATGAAATGATATCTCATTGTAGTTTTGATTTGCATTTCCCTAACCACTAGTGCTGTTGAACAATTTTTTTCATGTATTTCTTCACCATTTGTATTTCTTCTTTGGACAATTGTCTTTTCAAGTCTTTTGCCCAATTTTTAATTGGTTAGTTTGGCTTTTTTGTGTTGAGTTTTATGATCTCTTCATATATCATGGATATTAAACCCTTATCAGATATGTGATTGCCAAATATTTTCTCCCGTTGGGTCGCTGCCTTTACATTCTTTAGAGCAGAAGTTCTTAACAAGAGGTCCGTGAGCTTGATTTTAAATAAAAGACAGCAACAACATTATTCTTGTGGGGATGTGTTGATGTGGGTGTGATATATTTATTAAATAATACACAGTATAGTGTGGACTTCATAAGGGTCCATGTTTTTCACCTGACTGGCAAAAGGGTCCGTGGAACAAAAAAGTTTAAGAACTCCTATTTTAGAGTGACAAAGTCCTTGGGGCAAAAGTGTTTACTTTTGAAGAGGTCCCATTTATCTGTTTTCTCTTTTTTTGCTCATGCTTTGGGTGTAATATTTAAGAAAGTATTGCCTACCACAATATCTTAAAGATGTTTTCCTACATATTCTTCTATGAGTTTTATGGTTGTTGCTTTTATATTTAGGCCTTTGGTCCATTTTGAGTTAATTTTTGTATAAGGTGTGAGATAGGGGTTCTCTTTCTTTTGGATGTGTATATCCAGTTCTCCCAGCACGATTTGTTGAATAGACTATTCTGGCCCAGCTCGTAGGGCTTGACCACCTTGTCAAAAATCACTTGACTGTAAATGTGAGGTTCTATTTCGGAGTTCTTGATTCAGTTCCATTGGTCAATGTGTGTGTCTTTGTGCTAGTACCATGCTGTTTTTAACACTGTAGCTAAGTAACATGCTTTAAAGTCCATAAGTGAGAGTCCTCCAAATTCGTTCTTTTTAAAGACATTTTTGGCTTTTCATGGCCCCTTACCCTTCCAAATAAATTTTATAATTGGTTTTTCCATTTCTGCAAAAAAGGCTGGGGTTTTTTATTGGGATTGTGATGAATCTTTAAATCAGTTTGGGTAGGATTGACATCTTAACCATATTTAGTCTTCCAATCCATGAACATGGCATGTCCTTCCATTTATTTAAATCTATTTTGGTTTATTTTAGTAATATTTTGTAGTTTTCTGAATACAGGTCCTTTATCTCCTTGGTTAAGTTTATTCCTAAATATTGATTGTTTTAGTTGTTGCCATTATGAATGAAATTTTTTCTGATTTCCTCCTCAATTGCACATAATTGGTATATAGAAGTGCTATTGATTTTTGAATAGTAATCTTGTATCCTGCCACATTGCTGAGATTGTCTAATATTTCTAATAGCTTTTTTGAGGATTTTTCAGGAGATTCTAGATATAGGATTATATCATCAGCAAATAGTGAAAGTTTTATTTCTTCCTTTCCTATCTGGGTGCCTTTTATTTTTTTATCTAACCTAATTGATCTAGTGAGAACTTCTAGGACAATATTGAATAGTAATGGTGACGTGGGCATTCTTTTCTTGTTCCTGATCAACGGGAAAGCTTTCAGTTTCACCATTGAGTTCTATGCTTCTCTGTTTTTCATACGTGCACTTTACCATATTGAGAAAGCTTCCTTGTAGTCCTATATTTTGTTGTGTTTTAATTAAGAAAGTGTGCTTGTCAGATGACTTTTCTCCATCAATTGAGGAGATCAGGTGATTTTTCTTCTTCAATTTATCAATGTAGTTGTGATTTATACGCTTACTGATTTTCTTGTGTTGAACCATCTTTGAATACCTGGGATAAAACCTATTTGATCATAGTGTATAATTCTTTTAGTGTGATTTTGGATTCTGTTTGCAAGTATTTTTTGAGGATTTTTGCATCTATATTTATTAGAGATATTGTTCTGTAATTTTCTTTTTTTGTAATATCTTTTTCTGGTATTGGTATTAGGGTGATGCTGGCTTCAGAGATCAAGTTTGGTAGCATTCTTTCCTGTTGAATTTTTTGGAAGAGCTTGAGCAAGATTGGTATTAGACCGTCTCTGAATGACTGGTAGAATCCAAGTATGAGGTCACCTAGTCAAGGATTTTTCATCTTTGGGAGGTTTTTGATGATTGTTTCAACCTCTGCACTTGTGATTGTTTTTTTGAGTTATCCATTTCTTCTAGAGTCAGTGTAGGTGGTTTATGTGTTTTTAGAAATTTGTCCATCTCTACATTGTCTAATTTTTGTCATACAGTTGTTCATAGTATCCTCTTTTTTTTATTTATTTATTTATTTATTTATTTATTTATTTATTTATTTATTTATTTATTT
>JAKSZT010054473.1:4985809-5031214 GCA_026826555.1 Tolypeutes matacus | reverse complement strand
TCCTTCCTTCCTTCCTTCCTTCCTTCCTTCCTTCCTTCCTTCCTTCCCTCCCTCCCTCCTTCCATCCCTCCCTCCATCTCTCCCTCTTTCTCTCCCTCTCTCCCTCTCTCCCTCTCTCCCTCCTTCCTTTCCTCTCCATCTCTCTCTCTGTCTTTTTCTTTCTCTCTCATTGAATAATTTGGTTATTTTTATTGTCTTTTTCATTAACTCCTTCTGTTTTGTATTTTTCTTAATTTTTAAGATGGATGGTTAGTCCATTTATTTTAATTGTGTGTTGTTTAATAATGCAAATATATAAGGTTATATATTTTCATCTGAAGACAATTTCTGAGTTTTCTTACCATGAAACAGTTAAAACAAAGGATTGTGAGAGGTTTGCAGAGGAGCTGAAAAAAGGTGATATTTTATCAGCAAGGAAAAGTACTTCAGGTCCCCAAGATTATCAGGAGAGAGCAATATAAATTCTGACTGGAGTGATTAGAGTTAGATAATTGTCATCCATTGGTGGGAGTAAGTAAATTTTCAGGTTAAATGTAAACCTCTGCAATATTCTTACATAAACTATAATTAGAACTGAGAAGTGGGATTCTCATAAACCTAGAAAATGGTTAATTTGAGAAGTAACTAATTATTATTGAAACTTTATAGAAATAAAGCAAGTTTTAGATATTTGCATTAAAATCATGTTTGACATTATATATCTTTGTTAAATTTAGCAGAGACTAGTTAAGAACATTAAAGATTTAAAATTTGTGTGTGTGTGTGTGTGTGTGTGTGAGAGAGTTCATGTGTGGAGAAAGCTCACGGATAAAATGCCACTTTGCTTTTAGGAGTCCACACCTGGAATACCTCTTCTTTTTTTGTTTTATGAAAACAAGTAAATTCTTGCTCCTTCATTGGTCACAAAAAACACTAGGCAGAAGCAGAAATAGTGTGGGAATCAGAGCAACATAAGGCTTATGTTTGAATCCTGGATTTATATAGGCAAAAATCTTAGCCTCTTGACTCTTCAGTTCCCTTATCAGTAAAGCAGGAGGCATCATACCAGATTTTTGATTCATGATAAGAATTTTAAATAAGTTGGCAAAAGTTTCTGGCAAATGACAGGCAATCAGTTAATTATTAGGGCTAGCTAATATGCATAGTTTGTGCCTCTGATCAATAAAACTTATGCAATTTTTAGCATCACAGCTGAAAGAATTGAATCATTCATTCATTCATTCATTCATGTTAAATTCTAGCAACTTTTAAAACCAGGCCTTTTCCAATCTCAAGGCTTTAATATTTGCTTTGTCTGAAATGCCCCTTCCCAAGTTAGCACTTGACTGTATCTTCCTTAAACATTCTAAAGAAAAAAAAAAAATTAGATCCTGCCAGGCGCACTGTTATTCTGCTAGTCATTTCTTGACACTTTATAATATATTTTCTTATCTCATAATGATTTTCACCATAAGAATATAAGCTTCATGAGGACAAGAATTTCTTTTTCATGGCTGTATAGACATAGCCTTGGATTTTGTCTGGCACATTGTATGTGAGCATAAAATGTTTGAATAAATGAATTAATAAATAATGCCATGTAACAATATGTGGTTCTCATTTGCACTCATCATAAAATATCCTTTTACAGCATTCTTTAATATTGATTTAGTTCATGTTCATGACTATACAGGGTTTATTTTCCTTATTTTGGTTTTGAATCCTTTGCATTTCAAATAATTCTCTATGAAAGACCTTTGTATATTAATATTATTACCAAGTTCTGATTGTTTCCTTAGGATAAAATCCTAGTGTAGAATAAGTTCATCAAATGATTAACACTTCATGCCTTCTTTAATATTGTGACACAAGCTGCAGATTCATTGGCAGCAGCTAGCCCATTAACCTGCTGCTAATAAGAACTCAAAAGACATTTGTTTAATTGCATGTGCAAGTCTTTGAGTAAAGGAATAAGTGAGATATAGAAGGAGCACAGAGAAATGAGGTAGTTTAGGGCACTTTGGACTAAGTACAAGTATACAAACGGCAAAAATCATTAACTCAATCAACTGTCTCTACAGATAATAACAATTGTGGATTGGTGTGGTCAAAGTAGCAGGTAGAGAATAAAATTTTAAAGTAGGACTGGATATAGTCCTTGGCTATTCATGTAGAAGCCAATGTCTGCTTGAATAAACAGCTGGTTAAAATGCCCTATCTATAAAATTACTATTTTTTTAAGATCATAACACAATCAAGATTAATACTAACCTATCCTACTATATGCAAACTAAACTACTATCTAATGGCATCTTATTCATGTTAAACTGAAATCGTATTATCATGTATGTGATTTCATTAAAATGGAGGGATATTTAATTCTCACACTTAACAATATTAATAACTATAAATTAAGCAGTTTTGAATTTCCTCTACTTTCTAAAACACTAGAATGCCCTCAAATTCATTTAAGCATGCTAGTAAATTAAATCATCACTACTGCACTATCCATTTATTAAGCACATGATGAGAGCAAAATACAATGCTAGATGCTATCTGAGCTAGAATAAAGTAAGGCATTGCTGCTTTCCTCAGAGGATTTTAATCTCTTTGGGCAGGAGAGATATAAGCACTGGAAGTAAGCAAAGGAGGGTTAAATAAATTTGCAAGGAAAGAGAAAAGAGTGCAAGAAAGCAGTACTAACATTTCCTAACAACAGACACAGAAATGTGACCTGAGTTTAAAGGTGAGAAGGGTTACTTAATTTTAAGTTCCAGGGAAGGCTTTATGGAGAAGGTAGGATAAATAGGATTTGGGTATAGTCAGATAAAGGAAATGGTATTATGTTAGGATAAACAACATATATTAAAAATGAGAAATGAGAGGAAAGGAAGTGGGAAAGAACAAAATAATCACCTCATGGGGAATAGACTAGTTTGGCTCAAGTGGGTGGTAAACATAGCAAATCAAAGGCAGATGATGTTGAAAGACAAGATAGAGATACACAGAATGCCAAGCTAAGGCATTTAATAGAAGACTGAAAAAAAAAATGACTGTAAATTCTAAAATAGTTTTGTCTAATCCTTATGCATGTGACATTTTAACATTGATCCACGTGCTTTCATAGTGAATTGTAAAGACACAGATTGATCCATGAATGAAGTTAATTGACATTAAATGGTTTTTTTCACCTAAACCAGACAGTTCATAAAATGTTTAGCTATTTAGTTCATTGCTGCACTCGAAGCACACTTAAGAGGAGAAAACTGTATAAGCACTGGGACGGACCCAACATAATTTAATAAGCTAACCACATTTCATAAGCTCAGAGGTTGTGATTCCTAATCCTGCTCTTATAGTTAACACAGCATGTGGCACTTCTGCATTAATTTCTCTGGTTATAAAATAGCTGTTTCCTACAACTCTCAAGGGGATCTTACAAAATCAATTGAATAATGACAGATAAGTACTTTGAGCTTCTTAGAGAGAAAACTAAATCTTATAATTGCCTTCTTCAACCACAATTCATTTTATTTTACAGAGTGAACTAGAGTAAATATGAGATGGATTAATTTTATCTCCTTTCATTTGTGTCCTTAGTAAATTGCCCACAAAAAAGGAATTGTCACAGAAGTGCAGCATATAAAATTTTTGCTCATAAGTGATAACTAGCAATGAACAAGCTTCTATGGCACACTTAAGAAATGTGGCATACCTTTTTTTTTTTACAGGGTAAATTCCTTAGCTTTACATCCATGACCTTTTTTTTTTAATTAATTTATTTTTTATTGTGGGTAAAAATCAAAATTTTCACAATACATACCAATATTTGTAAAATGATATATAAATATATATGCGTATATGTGCATTTGCTTACAAAAATGTTATTTATATATATATAAATATATTTTAAGAGGTGCTTAGATTACCTAAAATATTACACGGAACCCACTTGCCCACCTCCCACACCTCCCACCACATCCCACACAAACATCTCCCAGGTTGTGTAAGTCCATTGAGGGTGGTGCGCCACACTTGTGGCATACCTTTTAATCACAACTCATACACACAACATATCTGAGGTCTGTTTTTATGCTATAATCCACTTTTGAAATGATCTGTATATGTTATTTTACTTTTTCAGAAGAGATAATGGACTTTCACTGAATTATACATCTTTTTTTTTTCAGATTCAAATGTTATTCACTGCACAGTTTTAAAATGTCTGCCTAAGTAAGTTTAAATATGCTGTCCTTGGATATAGAACAGTTCTCTATGTAGCCCTAACAAGTTTATTTTATCTGTTAAGGTTATTTCGGGCACATGCAAGAAAATGCAATGGACTTTGGTCTACTTAAGTATAATGGAGGTTTATTATAAAGTTGTAGGGTACTGAAAGTTAAGGGAAGAACTAAGTAGCAAATCTTCTGTAAGGACAAGGCCCAGAACAACTCCAAGGATAATGGGAATTCCTAGATATCATAACCAAGGCATTGTCATCAAGTTGCCTGATCTCCTACAAGATTCCACCTGTATCTTTCTATTTATGGCCCAAATTCCCAGAAATTTGATTGGCCTACCTTGAAGCTAGCCCATAACAACTTGACTCAATTAATTGCAGAATGCAGGGTCAGGTGTCCTGGTCAGGTGTTTATATTCAGAACAGAAAAATTTGTTGGGAGCCCAGGATCCATCACATTTGGTGACAACTGGAGTTCATATACTAAAGATATTTTTGTCTCCTTATACATAAACTCTTCTCCAGGATATGCTAAAAGGGATTTGAATAAAAGCAACTTCAATAATAGTATGTGTTCTTGGAAGCATAACAGAGGGCATTGAACAAAGAAAAATAATTCTTTCAGGAGTTAAACCAATCTTTGCAAGAAACACACTAAAAATCAGAAGTGTTGACTCTTAAAAAGGAGATTAAAAAGTGGAATAATATGGGAAATAAAAGGCAATGAAAGGAAAAAAGAAATAAAAAGAATAATGATAATCTCAATTCTAGTTTGTCACATAAAGTAACAGAAAATTTAGTCACAAGATATAATAAGGGCCTTGGATGTGGATATGAAAATACTGAGAACAGATAATATATCATATAAATGAAAGGAGTATTTTAATAAGTCAGTAAAAGTAATTTAATCTGTATGTACCATTGGAATTTTTAAGGATGGGACTCAGGACTGGATCATTTAAATTGTTTTCTTAAAAACAGATGGAACAGAGGTGGTGGAGGAGTGTTCCTGCATGCCAAGGAGGTGTGCAACTCAATGGAAATCCATGGATCTGAGGGTGGATCACAGTAGAGAACAGTCGGATGGGGATAAAAGGAAAGAGAACCATAATTGAGGTTTCTGTGGAAGTAAGTAGATAACAGCTCACTCAACCTGGCAGATGCTTCCTTAAAACAGAACATGAAACTGTCACAAAAGCAAGATAAAGTGATACTGTGGGACTTCAAATGCCTAGACATCTGCTGGAAGTCTCCTTTTGCTAAAAGTAACACATCTGATAAATTCCGTAGTAGTAATGTGTTCTCTTCACTATTGTCCTCTCCATATGTCTTATGCTTGGAGAGCAGCTAATAGAGACTTCTAGAAGTTGGGGAGCACTTTTAGCCAAGAGCTGGCAAGAATCTGGGGTCCTTAGTCCTATAACTGCAAGGAAGTGAATTCTTTCAACAACTTGAGTGAAGTTGGAAGAGGATTCTTCCCCAGTAAAGTCTCCAGATGAGAACACAGCCTGACTGAAACCTTCAGTGCAGCCCTGAGAGAACTTAAGCAGAGGGCATAACTAAGCCATGCTCCTGATCCATTGACATCCTGAGACCATAAATGTTCATTGTTTGAAGCTGCCAAAATTGTGATAATTTGTTGCCTATGAGTCATTCTTGATTATCTTTTTCCCGGACACTCCACAACCAATTTGTCACCAATTCCTAGTTGGTTTACCTTCAAATATAATCACTGCTCATGACCTCCACCAAAACCACCTGTGGACAAGCCAGGGAACTTAAATAGCCTTCTAATTCTTCTTCTGCTTCTATTCTTTCACTCTTATGGTATAATATCCATGCAACAGACAGAATAATCTTTTAAAAGTATAATTATATCATGTTTAAAAAAACCCTGTCCCACCTTGCATGAGATCATCAAAAGCTTCCTATCCTTCTTAGAATAAAATTTTTAAATTTACCATGTTCTACAAGACTCTTCAAGATCTGTCCTCTAGCTAACTCTTAACCTCATCCACTTTGATTTCCCTGAACTCATTCTCTACTGTGGTCAGATGGGCTTTCTTACCAAGATTGGTACCATATTACAGCCTTTGATTGTTCCCTTTTCATGGCACATCCTATCATTCAGTTATACAAAAAGTAATCATTAAAGTGCAGTGATACAATAAGTAATCATTAAAGTACTCTGATCCATGTAATAGTCAGATTATAGTGATTCAGCTTTAAACAGAATTTTTTTTTTTTTTTATAAAAAGTCAGTGAATATTGCCTAAATGGATCATTCAAATTAACAGATTGGATACAGCAGAAAATACATTTGGAAAATCTATTAAGACAGCCCACTTGCATAATCTGAACAGTAATTCATTTTGCATTCCTTCAGCTACAAATCCAAGTCTAATCTATTCTTATGGATATCTATTATGAAATAGGGCAAAAGTCACTACTGGGGAAAACAAAAAGAGAACATGACATGTTCTTAAAACTTCCCTTAAAACAGTGATACTGCTGAGATCTACTCTTCCTCATGGAATTTTTGAGAATACCTCAAACGGAACTATTTCTCTTACTCACTCCTCTCATGTAATTGACTAATTCCTATAGATTTTCACTCAAAATCACATTCACATGTAATCAGCTCTCTGGCTGCATTTCTCGTCATAGTGCAGGCCTTCTCCCCTGGATAATTTTTCTTCTTTTTTCTTTACCATTATCATTCAAAGTACAAATGAAATGGTATCTTTCATTTGAAGGCCACATAGCAGTCTTTCTGAGTTAGTTGTTTTGGTGTTTGTGCTCCTTTGATACTTTATCACTGTCTTTATAATGGCTCCTAAATAGTTATATCTAATTACTTATTACATATAACTATTAATTATTTTTTTCCAGGAACTAGAAAATTGACATAATAGCTGCACAATTAATTTTTAAAGGTTTAATAAATTAATGAAATACTAGCAGAAAAAAAATGCTGAACACCTTCCTTTTACTGATTTTCATCATTAGCACTATACTCATTTTAAACATATATAATAATTGGTATTATTGTCAATATGATGATAACTGCATTTCTGCTTCTTACAGTATTATGGAGGAAGAGTTAAGAATCACTAATTTTTAATGGTGATACTATTTTAGGGGATAGAGGTGGGAAAACATTGGAGGAAAATGGTAACAGAGAGTTGGAGAAATTTGACATGTAAAAAAATTAGCTTGAGGGAGCGGATGTAGTTCAAGTGGGTGAGTGTGTGCTTCCCATGTATGAGGTCCCAGGTTCGATCCCTGGTACCTCCTAAAAACAAACAAATGAAAAAACCAGCTCTCATTGGGGAGTGGATGTAGCTCAGTGGTTGAGCACCTCCTTTCCATGTACAACGTCCTGGGTTCAATCCCCAGTATCTCCTAAAAAAAAAAAAATAGAACAAAAAGGTTTGAGATTAACTGAACACATGTGTCTCCTACAAGTGTCCTTCTATTGATTCACACCTCAAAGTTCTTGACTTGCCTATATTTAAAGACCACTATGTTACTTTTTGAATGACTTATACAATGTACCTTGTATGCAGAGCTCAGTAATAATAGTGGGAGACAGAGAGGTAGGACTGTCTTTCCCAGAACAGCCACTGAAGTCTGGGCATGGATCTGGATGACGAAGGGGCTTGATCACAGTAATGGAAGGTGTTTGCAAAAGAGTTCATGGACTCTTAAAGACCCATACTATGCCAAAAAACCAAAGGACGGACATGCTATCTGGTCAGATTTCCCAGTCTTCTTCCCATGAGGAAACTGAAGCATGGATAGTATAGTTCTTCCATTGAGTAAGCACATAGGATTATTGAAACACGTCTCTGTGTGTGTCAGTGTGTGTGTGTCTTTATGATCTTTATGGTGAAGGAGCTTGAGTTCTCCCTTTGGAGCACTCCCTGCTAACCTATCATAAGGACACAGGCCAGATTCAATATGAAAAATTAGAAATGTGGTTGTGTTTATGTACCAGCTGGATGAACCAGTTGTATTGAAGAATCTCACCATTCCTTTCTCACGCACCAGGGATAGGTTACATGAAATTTAGAGCATATCAACTCTAATATCTCTTAGCCAAAAACAAATAAAAATATAATGAAATACAAGTAGAAATACAGAGTAGGGGGGTGATGTTTACTGTAACAATCATGCCTTTTGGAGGTATACATTATAATTCAAAACCAAAATATTTAATTCATCCTTAATATACACAGCATATTATTTTTTTTGCTACTATGTCTTAGAGCATTTTAGTTTCTTTAATATCTATTCTGTCTCTCTAAATTAGCAGATTTATTTTACAGAAAAGTAAAGCCAAATCATGGTATAAAAATATGAAGACATACATGGCATACCTTGTTGATATGCAAATTCAAGAATTTCCATTTATTTCTGTCAAGAGGCATGAATAACAGCAAAAAATATGATATTGTCCTCTGTACTTATTAATTAAAGAAATATATTTAAACAGAATCAGAAAGGCAAAATACTATTTAGTATAAACTATCCATATCCCTCTTGTTTGCCTAGTCCCCAATCTCAGCCATGTTGTGGCATTGCTTTTAGATTTCAGCTTGAAAAAAATGTCTTCAGTAAAGTTGTCCCTGACACCTCAGGCTAGATTGGCCTCTCTGATGTATGCTCCCATTATATGTCCTCCTTTCCCTTCAGAAACTTTAACCTAGTTTATGTTAGGGCCCAATCTTAATCTTTTTTTTTTTTGAAAAGGAAACTCTCTATTAACATCTGCCTGTGTTTGAGACACAAAGGACCATGGTGCATTCTACATTGGGGGGAGAATGCAGTTTACTATAGGGGTAGTAAAAATACACCAAATGTGCAGGTTAGTGGAGGTGGACTTAAAGATTGGTGGTGGCAGGAAGAAAAAAAGGTCTAGCAATTTAAGAAGATGGGGAGTGAGGGCAGATCCAGACTTAAAATAAGATGCTTGATCTACTCCTCCATTATTTGACACAAATATATGACTTGGATGGGGTCGAATATCTCAGTTTTCTTACATTTGATTACTCTGAGAGGCTAGTTGACCTTTTGATTAAAAATTGCTTAAGTCTCTAGTGGTGGTCTCCCTGCTTGCCTTCTCTGATATAAGCAGGTATAATGGTACTTAGGCTAGAAGTTTCACTTGCTTCTTGGTCTACAGGAAAGGCACAGGTAAGTTAGAGCTAGGGTAGGTGCACCATCTCTACCCCTGGGGACTTTTCTTATGAAAGAAAAAAGGCTAGTTTTATTTTGTATAATATGCATGTATATGTAAAGAGACACATTTTGTGGGCACCAAAACCCATATATTCCATGCTATGTTTTTATAGTGCTGTTATTGAAACTAGTGACCTTTGTGAGTTTTAAAATGTACCCAAATTTTCTGGAGCCACATGGAAATTAATATACCTGTGAATATTCAAGTAGAGGAAAAGTTAGGTGATTGAAAGTGTTTAACTCTCCAAGTCCAGCTGTCTATCCACCCATCTGGTTCTTCTTGTAATCTATTTTTATGATATTATTCTGTGGAACCACCAATGGTAATTACTAGAGACACTGATGAGTTTGAAATAGTTAAAATAAATAGTCCTAAAGAATAGTCAGTTATATTTTCTTTCCAACTTTAAATATAAATGCCCAGAATTTCCAGTTTTACTTATACTTCTTCCCTTCCTTCCTTATTCCTTTCTTCTTTATCATCTTTATCTTCCTTTTCTACTATGCCATTAAAGGTATATTCCAGTAAAACAGTAGTCAGGAAAAATGTCTATATCAATTTATTGTAGAGTCTATCAGTTTTTATCATATCATAGTAGATTATGTTTATATAAATTAATTCTCTAAATTGCCTTGAATTCTTTACCACTATTGTGGGTTATTTTAATTTTAAAGAAAATTTCGAGTGATGATTCATCTCATTATGAATCATTCTCTACCCACTAAATTCAATACTCTTTAAACCTAGTCAAGCACAGTCTACATTATCTGTAGAGTCATTTACTTATATCTATTAACCTTGTTTGGAGCGCACTTTAGAAAGTAGAATCTAGGAATGTTGCAACCCAAACACAAAATACTTTCTCCCCAGCAGAGGAGTATTTGACTTTGAAAGTAATTCCCTATTAGTTCTTTTGGGCTTTATCCCAAAAATATTTACCCCAGAAATAGCATATCTGTTCATTCATATCCTTAAACATTTCTCAAAAAATATTTATGGGAAAGTTAATATGATTTGTCTACTGGAAAAGATTACAGTAAAATTCTATTACTCTGCCTATCTAATCTTTGTTCTCACTTTGTGTTGCCCTTGATGATCTCTTTCGGGGGATCTGCATTGAAGGCCACATTTTCATGTCTGCATCCATGCTGGAGAAAGAATGTTAGCCAAGTAGACCTGGCCTCCTTAAAGTTTATACCAACCAGCTGTAACTTGGCCCTGACCACTGCTCAGCATGCCCGATATTTCTCCCTCATTGACTCCTTGGCTCATTGCTCTCAAAAACTGTTCCAAATCTCTTCAAAACTGTTCCAAATCTCTTCAAAATAAGCTTCCAAATTTTCTTTTCAATCTCAGAGCTATTCTCTTATTTCAGTGGGCATACTGAGACAATCCAGAAGAAGTTCTTTCTTATCTCAGTAGTCTTTGTGATGTTTTCCCCCCTCCACTGTTTAATAGAGACTCGTGAGTAGAATCTACTCATCTCTTGTACAAAATGCAGAACTGTACCTTGATGCCATCTTCTCAATCCTTGGGGCCCTTAGTGAATGTTAATCCCTTTGAGTTTGTGTTTAAAATATCATCCTCCTAATTTTTTTTTACCCATCTCTTCACTCAATTAGGAAATATTTACTGAGGGCACTGGGTTTATATAGAAGAAAAAAATACATATGATTCCTGACATTAAGGATATTTAGATAATCATAGTACAATGTGAGTATTTAAAATAAGAATATCAACTAATATTTTATTGAATTCTATATGCTAGCCACTGTACTAATTAATTCTGAAACAAAGGTTAGTAGAGTAAAAGTCTATGCAGGAGGTTCCACAGTTACATAATCTCAACCAACAGTAATTTTTTTTAAATTTTAGTAGGTACTGGGGATTGAACCCAGGACCTTTATCCACAGGAAACAGGTACTTAACCACTGAACTACATCTGCTCCCCAATGAGAGTTGTTTTTTTCCCATTTGTTTTTTTCTTTGTTTTTTAAGCAGTACTGGGGATTGAACCCAGGCCCTTGTACATAGGAAGCAGGCGTTCAACCAGTTGGGCGACATCTGCTCCCCAACAATGATGTTTTGAGAGGTTAAATTACTTGCCCAAGAGTATTCAACTAGAGAGTGGAAGAGTTGATTTTCAAACCTATGACTTTTTGATTCCAGGGCACACATACTTTAAGCATTATATTATATATATAATGACAGAGTGCTGTATAAAGTACTCTAGGAAAAGAGGAATTTCTAATTCAGACTGGAGTATTGTAAAAGTGTCCATGGAACAGGTGATATCCACATTATTTTACTGAATGATAGTTGGATATAGTTTAAAAGGGTCCGGGTCTTCCTCTTGTGGACATTGTATAACAAAGAGATTGCATTACACAAGATGGCTATCAGAAGCATTCACTGGAGAAGTAAGCTGAAACATTGTCATTCGGAGCTTTGCATGGCATGAATATGGACTTTATAGGAGGTAATTGGGAGCCAGTACTGTTTAAAGAGAACAACTTACAAGGTCAGATTTGCATTACTTATTCATCACTCTATCTAGAATGGGAGAAAGGTAAAGAAGAAAACCAGAAAAGAAGCAGAGACAGAAGTTAGTCAATTGTTCCAATAATCCAGGTGAGAAGTGATTAATGAAAGCTCTACAGAGCAACGGCGTTGGCCTCAAGCAGACCTGGGCTGGCTTTCTGGCTCTGCCACCTACCAGCTGTATGGCTCGCGGCTACTTTTTAACCTTTCTAATTTCCACATTCCTAGGATGGTAAATGAGGGTAATAACTCCTTCTTAAGATTTATTAAAAGGAATAAATGTGATAATCCATGTAACCTGCTTAACATATTGCTTGACACATTTTAATATTCAACAAATTAGTGATATTATTGCTAATATTATATTATTACTATTATTGCTGTACTTACAAAATCAATGTCGGCAGCCCATTTGGGGAGCAGGATGTGGAGCATTAGCTCACCTATTACTCTTAGAAGTCAGGGGTAAATGTTGCAGTTAAAAGAGCAAGTCTGGTACACTGTGCTGCAGAGATTTCCAGAAACAGTGGATTTGTAACAGATGGGAATATTAGCACATAAACCTAAGATCTCTTTCATACAAAAATTGCATCAAGGTCTCCCCTAATGCAAGAATTTCAGTTTTTAGTACCACTGGGACTCCGTCTCTCCCATAAGGTCATATAGTTTATCAAAAACTTAGAGGAAGGCCCAGGGGCTTATTCCATGGTGGTGCCGTTATTTCCTTGGATTCTTATATTATCCAGTACTATGACAGGCAATGGTCTTCAGATGTTCAGGACACTTCTCATAGTGAATTCAAGGTTGTGTGATTTGTCAGATTGTACTAGTTATGCTGTAGAAACAACAAACCCCAGAATTCCTACATTTTTTTTCTTACTCATGCTACTTAGCCATTTAATGTTTAATGGAGGACTCTGCTCAATATTATGGATGTTCTGGGGCCCAGGCTAATGCAATATTTCCAGGTACCATGGGGGGAAGGAAAAAACATGAGTCACTCACTGGCTTTTCATGCTCCCACCATAAAGGGATATGCTACTCCATTTCACATTTAACATTGGCCAAATCAAGTCACAAGGACACACCTAAATTCCAGAGGGCAGCAAAGTAAAATCCTCCCATGTTCCCAGGAAGAAATCCAGATATATTTAGTAAACAGTACTAATAACTATTAGTATACAAATGCCAATTACACTCCATAAAACAGTTTGAAATTCTTTTATAAATCCCCAGAATGTAAAGATTATGTTTTTGAACTAATCCTTTCTTGTGAGTGTGTGATGCTTTATTTATTTATTTATTTGTTTGTTTATTTATTTATTTATTTATTTTTAAAAGCTACCTAGATTATGTAAATGTTACACAAAAAATATAGGGATTCCCATATGCCCCACTTCCCATACCTCCCACAACCTCCCGCATAAACATCCTTCATTAGTGTGGCACATTCATTGCTATCGATAAACATATCCCGGGGCTTTGCAATTGAGCATGGACCATAGTTAACATTGTAGTCTACACTCTCTCACGCAGTTCTGCAGGTTAATGTGATGATATAAAATGCCCTATATCTGTTGTTGCAACGTCACTCAGAACGATTCACAAGTCATTTCTTCCGTTGCTAGGATCACAATATGTTTATAGTAGAATACTCTAGTCCTTAGCTCTTCCCCCAATCCTGAGGATTCTGGGATGGTGATGTCCACTCCACCTCCAATTGAAAGGGAGCTTATATCCCATAGGGAAGATGGATGGGACTACCCTGCCTGCAGGAGCAGACTCTCTCCATTCCCTGGGATGGCGTTGTCCATTATTATCTCCCCGCCACTTGTTCTGGGTGAGTCCAATGAGCTGTAGAGTAAGTGTTGCAACTCTACCGAGGTTCTGGGCCCAAGTGGCACATGGACAGCCCAAAGACCCAAGTCTCTGGATGTACACATACAAACTCCAGCACCAAGTATAGGTTTGAATAGAAGGGACAGATGAACCATGTGCAGGGAAGACATAATTGAGTCCAACTCTGTGTGAGATGCTTTTGACTGGCGTGACTCATTGAGGCATGACTCAGGTTGAGTCTCTGCCCTCTGGCAGGGTCTGATATAAATGGAGACACAGAAAGAGACAGACACAGAGGGAAAGGAAGCTGCCATGTTCGATCCTGGATTGTGAGAGAAAGGCAATCTAGGTTTGCCTACTGCTGAAGAAAGGCAGAGAAGCTTGAGATGTGAGAGAAGTCCCTAAGTCTGGAACCAGCAGAACACAGAGGCACAGAAAGAGACTCCTGAGAGGCTGGGTCCATGGAGCAGCACAAGGCTGATGAGACAAGCCCTGTGCCTCATTGCCTGCAGCTGAGCTCCAGGAGATGGTAGATTCTAGAGGGGAAGGCAGAGATTGGCGGCCATCTTGCTTTACCACATGGCAACATGCCAGGATCAATAGTAGCTGACTTTGCTAAGAAAGCATCTCTGCTGATGCCTGGATTTGGACACTTCATGGTCTTGGAACTGTAAGCTTTTACCCTAAATAAAATTCCCATTTTAAAAGCCAAACCATTTCTAGTACTTTGCATTGGCAGCCTTTGGCCAATGAAGATACTCCATTACCCATAACTTGCCCACCATGACCTTTCAATATATTCCTTAGTCTGGAAAGCATAATGTAAAATCTCTATACATTTCCAATATGTGCATTGTTTGCTGTTGGGGGCTTTTCCTCCACCTTTCAGAGAACATCTCAAACACCATAACCCTCAGGAATCTCAGCCTTCCTAGACTGGCCCACTTTTGTTTCTCCCAGCTCAGGCTTTCTTTGCCATACCAAAGCCCGGGTTAATATACAGCAGTTGGGAAAATGTTTTTAAAAGCCTTTGACTACCAAATCCCTGTTGCCAACCCACCCCTCCCACTCTGAAATTATAACTAAAACTTGACAAATTCTATTAAATCGAAAGGCAAAATTGCCTTCAATGGTGAGAGCAAAAAAAATACAAGCTATATTGTTATATAAAAGAAGTTTCAGAATGTCATGTTTAAAGCAAAAGCCAGTGAGGAATCCATAGCCCCAAGTGAAAAATCTACTCTCTGTGAATAGTGGAGATTATCTGGTCAAATCCAGAGGCAGCACTTGGAAAGTCTTTGAGACTAAGGCAAAGAGA
The DNA here is from genome assembly GCA_026826555.1 of Tolypeutes matacus. NCBI lineage: Eukaryota > Metazoa > Chordata > Mammalia > Cingulata > Chlamyphoridae > Tolypeutes > Tolypeutes matacus. Next base: position 5,016,052 of record JAKSZT010054473.1, on the reverse strand, counting down.
AAGAGAGGGAGAAGGGGGCAAGCTTTTATTCAGTTAGTGTGGGCAGTGCAAGTTTAGGGAGACAGTCAAGGGCACAAAGACTATTACCTGCTTGGATATGATGGTTTGTTTTCTTAAGTGATAGTATCATTCATTCAAGTATTTAATACTGAAAGAGAAGCAAATACTGTCTTTCTGTAATTGAGGGAGGAGGGCTGGTTTGTATATGTTAAATTTGAAGCACTGTTGGAGTAACCAAAAGAAAAAAAAGAATCTAGTAGGTATCAAGATAAATATGCTGGAATTGAGGAATATTATTTGGTTTCAAAATAGACTTGGGTCTCATCTGTATATAGGTGGTTGGTAACATAGGAGGGATGGAATCTTCCAGGGGTAGTGAGAGGACATGGGGAAGAGCTGACAGCTCAAATTGCCTTTGCTTTGGAAAGCCAAAACAAAGCAAAGCAAAACAAAACAAGAATTAATCTGCCAGTCCATTTCAAATACTGCCCTTTTCCTTTTTTACTTTCACCGTATTTTCTCTGCCAAATAAGTGTTCTTATTGCATTATCTTGCATGTCAAAAGAGTTTAACATTCAGGGAGAAGGTGGATCCAGGATTTAAAGCAAAGTGCTTTTAATTCCCATAGCATCTTATATGCTATATTATCCATCAAATGGAAGTGTTCATTTATTAATGATTTAGAGTTATTAAACATTCATTGAATAGTAATTATATTTAGTTTTTCAGTGGGGAATTGCAATTGAAGTCAGAGATTTCAACTTTTTCTTTCAATCTCGCTGTCAAAAGGTTGTATGGACAAAGGAAATACTTTTAATCATGCAGATGAAATAATGTTTTAATTTTTCCCCATTTACTAGATCTAATTAATACTCTTAGATTCTCATGTGTGCATTGAGCAACATATACTGGATGTTTAGGCAAGTGTGCTAAACATCATTCCTACCAACAGGAATAGTTACGATGAACTTTTATGAGAGTTCCCAAGTGCTTTATTACATCTGTCACCTGGCAGCATGCATGAGCCCTGTTCTATTGGTGATGAGAAAACAATTAGTAGAGAATATTTCTTTACATGCTTAGCCTGAAAGTGAAAAGTGGAACTTGGTATATAATATTTGTTGAGAAAAATAACTACAATAAATAGCCTGTCCATGATGGTTATTAAGACCTTAGCTTGCTTTATGTATGCTTTCCATATTAAGAAAAGAGGAATTTATTTTAAAAAGAATTACCAATTTTTGTTGACAGTGACAACATTTTTTGTTGTTGTTGTTAAGAGAGAGAAGTTCCTTCACTTACATGCTACTTTGACTCCACAGGCCCATTTTTTAATCTGAGGTAATCTGGCTGAATCATGTGGAGAACAATTTTGCTTAAAAAAAAACAACAACAAATAAACAAAAAACTACTAGAACATAAGATTGGTATGCCTTGCACCAGACCTTCTCCCCCATTAGAATGTGTAAAACTTTCAATATAGTTGAAATGGCAAGCACAGCAAAGCCTATGGCTACTAGGTGATCTATTCATGAAAAGCTTGTCTCAGTTTATTCAGCTCTGGCCTAATTTTAATTATGAACACACTCTGTTGACCTACATGATCTATATGACTGTGGCAGAATTATACCATATTGAAAGATCTAATAGGTTATTTAAATGGAACCTATATTCTTGGTCTAATTAGAATTGTAAGTGGCCAGCAAATAGCTACTCTGCTTTTTGGGCCATCTAAATAAACTATAGCCAGTCAGCCCAATCTTTGTCATCATTGTTTCTTTCCATACAGCACAGATAGAAATCAATCCTGTCCTTACCAACTTACTGCTTTGGGGATTACATAACTATTTTTATTAATAATTATAAATCTGTGCTATGCTACCATATTCTCTGGGATTTTCTAACCTTCCTGAAAACGAAACAATCAGCTTGTCAAGTATCTAACATTTATTACTCTCACATGCAACCTTAAGTGGCTTCAATGGGCATTTAAGAAAGTTTCACCTCATCTGTGTATGGAAACACTGACAAATTACTTCAGAACAGATGTTAATGTTTAGCACACTTACTTCTTGGTTGTTCATTTGAAAAGACATCTCTTAGGCTGTAAATTATAAAACTGACAGACTGGAGAGAAGGAAAATAGCTATATGTTTCCTATCAATTAAACACCTTTGATTTTACAGTCAATGTCTTTAGTGAAGTATTTCAGAGCTGTTAAACATCGTTCATGTCTCTTCAATTACTCTCACTAAGCATTTTAAAACTCCATGGGGAGAAATTGTGTTCTCAATGTCATTGGTTACACAGTTCCCGATGTTAGCCCTCTTACTCTTTAAAAAATATCCCTGATGATATATATCTATTCTAAAAAAGGAATGAGGGTTGAAATTGTTCAAGCTGTTTTTGGAATAGAACAATGGATCTCAAACTTTAGCACGCATCAGATTCACCAGCAAATATGTTAAAACACAGATTGCTGTAGCCTATCCCCAGAGTTTTTAATGCTGGGTGTGGGGGGAATCCAAGAAGTTGCATTTCTGACAAGTTCCCAGAAGATGCTGATGTTGATGTGGTTGGTCTGAGAGCCACAGTTTAAGATCCATTGATATTGAATATATATATTTAACCAAGTGTCTTCCTAGGTTAAGTTTTCAGTAGTTGAAAAAGTTTGATGCATCCTGCAGATTATATGACCCTATTTCTTGGGGATTTACAGCAAAGTTTCTAAGATATTCTAATTTAAATAAAAGTGGCTACTTAACTTTCTTTTACTCTTTCTTCAAATTATTTGATCCCAAACACTTTTGTCAAGGATAATGAACATCTACATAGATATTTCTTTAAATGTCGTTAAGAAAATTCTCTTTTAGGACTTTACTATGAAAACCTTATGCTCTCTTGAGTAACTGCATTGCCCACATCTTCTCTTCTCCTCCCTCCCTTTTCTAAGCAAAAATGTCAAGGGAACCCCAATCTTCCTCATTAGAGGTAAAACTTGAATTTATCTTTAAATAGAATAGTGTTAGGGCTGAGAATGAAGGCAGGTAGTCCACTTCAACTAGAAAGCAAGGCTCAAAGACCACTAGACATGAGGAAACAAATTTGACTGGAGTGTTGGTTTTGCAGGGTAGAAGTGACAAAATTTCAGACCAAATCAGCGTCTCGCACACGTTGACCATCAGCATTTATCAAAGGCTGCTCTAGGTGCTTTCAGGGAGCTTCAAAGGTTGTTCAAAAGGTTGTTATAAACTCTTTCTCTGGCCTACTTTATTTCATTTTCCCACCTACGGCCAAGTTTTCCCTCAAGGGGAAAGTCATTTTTCTTACTCTAGGAATCTATTTGTAAAGGACTTTTCATAGACATTGTAAGAGAGACATTATTAAATCAGTTGAGAGTAAAAAGAAAAGAACTTTCATGTATTTTCTGATTGCAGACTTTGTACATATTAGGGGTTTGAGTAAGTATGAACAGGTGGAGTATAGTAAGGCTTCATTTAACCCATATCATTTTCATTAAAGAAGCAAATCATAAAACAGTCCATTTGAAAAATCATTAGTGCCAGATTTACCCACATTGGTTTATTTTTATAACAATTGTTCACCGGTGTCATGTGTCAGACATATGAGCCTTCAGGAAAAGGATGGAAAATTCTACTTTACTTCTAGTATAGGAAAAGAAGGCAAATGACATCAAAATTGCTCTATGAAAGTAAAAATATTATTTGGGTGGGTGAAATATAACAGACATGCTCATTATAGCATGGAGTAATTTTATCAGATATTTACAATCAATCAAACTATTTATTGATCCCCTACCCTGTACCCAATTCTCTGCCTTTTTCATCTAATGATCCAAATAGGATTGGTCACTTGTAAAAAATGGGAACATTGCCTGGCAACAAATAGAAGGTTGGTGCTCTATTAGTTTCTATTGCTGCATAACAAATTATCACACATTTAGCAGATTAAAGCAATGCACTTTTATTATTTCATGGTGTCAGTGGTCTTATGTTCAGCGTTATAGGAGGCTGCAATCTAGGTGTCAGCTGGGCTGCATTCTTTTCTAGAGGATCAACTAGGGAAAGGTCCACTTCTATTATCTCTCAGGTTGCTGGAAGAATTCATTTACTTGTGGTTGTAGGACTAAGGTCCTTATTTACTTGCTGGCTGTCAGCCAGGACTACCCTCAGCTCCTAAAGGCCACTTGCAGTTCCTTGCCATGTTCTCTTCTCCATAGGCCCTCTCACAACATGGAACTTGACATTTTCAAAGCAGCAAAGGAAAATGTCTTTCTCATCAGGGAGGGTCCAGTCCTGCTTTTAAAGATTTTCAACTATTTAAGTCATGCCCCACAAGATAGTCCCTCAATGATGAACTCAAAATCACCTGATTTGGAGCACTATAGTACATCTTCAAAAACTCTTCATCTTTACCACAGTCCATTGGTTAGAAGCAAGTTACAGGTCTTGCCCACCATCAAGGGGAGGAGATTTTACAGGGCATGAATACTAGGGGATGGAGATCATAGGAGCCATCTTAGAATTCTGCCTATCATAGCAAATTTGGGTCCCGTGTTCTCTCAATGGCTAGTGAGTCTTTATAAGGAGGAAACAAATAATAAGTGGTTGTTATTAGATAGATTATGTCTGTGACCATGTATTACTGTAGAGATCATGATTTAATTGTTTTGGAATGGAATTAATGCATCAGTAGATTTTAAAAGTCAGCAGGTGAATTTTTATTCAATCAGGGTCAACCTAACTGCCTTCAATATTCTGAAAACAGAATGAAAGAGCTAAAGGGCTTGGCCCAAAGGTACACTTGTTTGTCATGGCAGTGAAAAGCCCTGAGATAAATGAGTGAGACTGCATAATTGAACAGCTGTGGGTGAAAGAGTATTGTAATTTGGAAATCACTTTTACTTTAGTTAGATAAAACAACCTGCCATTCAAAGGCCAGGAGTTGATGGCTGCCTTCAGGCACAGCTGGAGCCAGGGGGAGGACCAACAAATTATTTAGTTATACAAAAGGTTTAACTTAAAAAATAGTTTGGCTGCTTGTTTCTTTCAGATATGGGGTGAGAACAAGTTAGTCATCCCTTGTTGGGGTAGGGTTGCTATGCTGTGCAGGTGAAGAGAGTGAGTAGGGGGTGGTAATAGTAACCAAGTATGGAGTGTCAGAGTCCAAGAAAGGTGAAGAAGGTGACTTTACTGGGGTGGTATCATCAAAAAGAAGGAAAATAAAATAAAAATGGATTGGAACTTTGGAACACATATATAAACACACATATTTTATATATATATATATATATATGCTTTATGTATAGAAAAGAGAGAGGCAGAAATAGAGATGTAAATGTGTGTGTATGTGTGTGTGTGTCCACTTGGCCCCCTGAAAGGTCTTCAGTGACATTCCAATGAACTCACTGAGGGACAAGACCTTAGTTCCTAAATCACATTGTCACTAAAAAGGACAAGTGTTTCTTGAAGAAATGGCTGATGCCAGGGGTAGGGCAGTAAAATGCAAGAATAGTAAATATACCAGTAAGGCCTCAAAGAATTCTATAGACATGTCAACACAGATGCTATGTTGAAGGTTCTCCTACCGGCTAAATCAGGTAGAATTTAAGCATATAATAAATGTAAGTATAAATTATAAGAATAAATGAATACATAAATGGAGAGAAGAGAACATTTTCCTTATAGTAGAAAGTTATGCAATATATGTAGATGGAATGATGGAATTGGAAAATCACCATTTGGCAAACATAATAGTGACTGATCTAGGCAAGAATCATCTGTGGATGCTAACAATAGTGGCTGAAATTTTGATGAGGAAAAAAAGTATATATACATAGCTTCAAACTATCTCCCATTAACAACAACAACAACAACAACAAACTTCTAATTGCCAAAGGTAAAAGACTGCCTTTAAGGTGGAAAATCATGGCAGACACAACCTTAATCAAGTGGTCAAATGAACACCCCCAGTATTTGGACAATGTTCAGAATAGGATTCAGTGAAATAAAGCACAGTGTGCATTATCTGAATCTAATCATAAGGAAACATAATACAAACACAATTAGAGGGCCTTATTTTGTTTTTATAAAATAGCTCTTTAGAAGCGTATTCTTTAAAAGTGTCAAGGCCAGGAAAGTCAATGGAAGACTGGGGAATTACTTCAGACTAAAAAAGAATAAAGAAACATGGCACCTAAATGCAAATGGTGATGCTTGTTCCTTTGGATGTTTTAACTATGCATTTTATTATTGGATAGGTGGAAAATATTGAATGGGGTCTGCAGATTAGATGGTATTAACATATCAGTGCTAATTTCCTGATGTTGATGGTTGAATTGCGGTTATATCAGAGAATGTCTTTGTTTTTAGGATTTATACAGCAGGGAATTTGGAAATAACCAGGCATCATGTCCTCAATTTAATTTCAAATGGCTCAGGAAAAAAAAGTTATTTGTACAATTAAAAAGAAAGGAAAAGGAGACCAGGACCACTAAGAAAGAAGTTCATGAATGCCATTATGGGAGAGGCATCACTCTCATACTGAAGAAATTGGGAGAGATAGTGCCAACATTTAGTAAGTGGCTGCTACATGTTTTCCTAGGCTTTAGTTCATGTTTCAAACCATAGGAAAAGCAAATAGAGAAGGAAGCACTTTCTTGCTATAACAGGTGAAAGAAATCCAGGCAGAAAAGCGAAATAGAACCCCAAGATAAAAAGGAGAGAGAAAGCTCTGGCTCGGTACAGTAAGGAAAGATGAGAGATTGTTGATGCCTGAGGCAGAAAACTTTACATCAACTTTTGACATCTTAGGTGCAAAGTCTGACAGATAGAAGGACAGGCAATTGCGGTTGCCTGTGAATAAACTGGAAGCATCAAAGTAGAGAGTAGGTTAAAATAATTTCTGGAGAAGACAGAAGCTCAGTTCAATCTTAATTAATAATTAATAACAGTTGACAGTGTATGAAGGGAGAACACATTGTTTTCCTCTACCCTGATCCTTTCTCTTTTGAACATTATGATCATATATAATGACATTCAACATAATTAGTATTTCTGTGCTAGACATTCTGGAAAATATAAAACAAGTTCTGAAATAAAGGAAATTACCATATGACGGTGAAGATTTAAAAAGGAAATAAAGTTCATCAAGTATTTACACACAAAGGCAAATAAGCGAGGTGGGGTCTAGAGAGTGAGAGACTTCGGCAACTACCCAATGTACCATGCTCTCTTTCCTTCAGGCTTTTTTATGTGCTCCAAATATTCTTCCTCCCCTCTCTTTGTCTTCCCTTCGCTTGACTAATAAGTGCTTAGCAGCATAGACTCTATTTTTTAGACAAATTATGAAACTTTACAAGTGTTTGAGCAGGGATTCAGCATAATCAGACTTCTAGCTTGAAGCTTATTCATTAATTCAAACAATAATTGAGTCCAAGGCACACTAGACTTCATTTCTTCCATGCAGTCTTTCCTGGCAACACAAAACAATTACAAAGTAATTGCTCAAGTGCCTGTGCCATAGTGATATGCTTGCTTGTCAGGATGTACGACTAGTCTTTGGGCAGGTAGAATGTTTACTAACTGTTGGATCTGCAGCTTCTAACTCAATGTCTCATGCATAAAAGTATGCAATAATTATTTGATGAATCAAAAGGTGAATACCTGATGAAAATACTTACAAGCAAAAGGTTTGTAAACTCAGAGAAATATCTTCACTTGGAGAATCATTCATAGGTGAGGTGAAATTAGAACTGATTGTGAAGGGTGGATATGATTTGAAAGGACAGAGAATGAGGGGAAGGAATTCCAGGCTAAGGTAACAGCTTTGTGCAAAGACCTCTAAGGGCAAACCATGTTCTGAGGATGATCTAGTTTTAATGGTTTGAGAGCTTAGTCTAACAGGAATGTGTAATTTTTCAGATGTTGCATTAGATATTTTTAAGAATAAAAAATTTAGGCTGGGTTGTAGAAGAAATGAATGTTATACTTAGAAGTATAAACTCTATGTTGTAGATTATAAGGAGTCACTGGAATTTTTGAGCAACAAATTGGCATTGTCAGGTCTCTGATTTGGGGTTCATTCTTTAATACCTGTTTTCCAAGTATCTCCCCTGATTCAGTCACTTTGTCAGATCCTAGAGTTAAAGCAAAAGAAGACTACCATGGATGATTACTCTGATACATATGTAAAGACTGGAGAGACAGCAAAGAAAAGCTAAAAACAGTAATATTGAAATAATCTAAAGAGAGATAATGAGACTGTTGTAGTAGAAATCCGTGAAGTTATTTTAATAGGCATAATATAATTTACAGAAAAAGTAACTAGACAGTACTTTTTGTCTACATTACATCGATTTTCCATACCTAGAGAATGTCTGTGTATTGGGACTAGGTCATCCTAATACAGAATGATTTGGGAACTATCTTGATTTGTAATAATAAGTTTCAAATTTTCCTGAACTTTTCATGTTCAACTAAATTAAGCACATTTTAACAATAGGTAATTAAAAGGTAGAAGCCATTTATTGGGCTTGTCAACAAAAAGTAAAGGATATATGTGGCATGAATGATATAGCTCCTTGCCCTTTATTCTTTTTTTAAACAGATTTATTCACACACTCTAAAATCCATGTAAAGTGTACAATCACTGGCTCCCAGGATAATCACAGAGTTGATCATTCATCACCACAGTCAATTTGAAAACATTTTCATTGCCCCAAAAGAAAGATCACATACCCCTTATACCCTCTATTATTGACACTTAGCATTGGTATGGTAACTTTGTTACAATTAATGGAAGAATTATTCTTTTGTTCTTGGTTCTGGAGCGGAAGAAGTGTGCTCTCCTGGCTTCCTTCTCTCTGGAGGGCTGCACCCTCTGGTGAAGGAGTTGTAATGGCTCCTTCGGGACGATGACGTCTATGCAGTCACCTACATCTCTAAAGCCAGGGTAGCAGGAGGCTTAGGGTCGGATCTCAGGTCAGCCTATTATAGGAATGGTGTAATGCTATACCTGACAGTCCTGGTTTGTAACCAGAGGATTCAGACATTTAAAAATATTTCCTCTTTCTGTGACATTAATAGTGGGATTAACTTTCACCATATCTTTTCCCCAAAGGTTGTGGCATCAAAGCAGAGCTTAAACCTCATTGGACTATTTAACCTGTCAAGCCTCTGCCAAAGAAATGTGGTGGAGGGTGAAGTTGACATGGAGGTTCGTTAATTATTATTGATACAACTGTCTTAAAGTATCAAATTAATCTACTTAGGGAATCACATTTAATATATTAGATTAGAATGTTTCTCTGGCTTCTTGAATTTGCTGACTGGTATAAAGAAAGCTTCCATCTTCAAGGAGAGATAACCATACCAATATTCTGACCATCAGAATGTACCAGGACTTTACATTTGTTATTTTTGTTTTTCTTAAATAAACCCTGACTCTTGAAAGTGGTTTATAAAATATGGGCTTTAAGAAATATTTTTCATACTCAAGAGAGGGCAAATCTGGCTCCAGATTGGCAGCTATTGGAATTATAGGCATAATGATAAGCAGAACTTCTGGCAATCACATTGTCCTTCTTCCCTATTGAAATGAGGATGAATGTTCTAGTGTCAAAGGAAAAGTCAACCTTCTTTTTCATTTCTTTATAGATCCAGGGGATAGAAATTACCTTTGTGTCACCAAAAGTCTGCTGTACCACCTTGGCATGCTTCTATGGACACTGATGCTTGCTTAAAATCTTAGTATTTCTTAAGCATTACCACAGCAGTTGCAGTAGAATATTATTAATGCCAACCACTGAAAAAAAGGTTTATTTTTAAAATGTAATAAACAAATATGATATCATTACATGCTAGGCAGTTTTGCAATTTTAAAGGTGACACATTAGGAGTGATTTTTCAATCATGTGTGAGTGTGTGTTTTGTGGCCAAAATAAAACAAAAAATCATGATCATTGAAACTGTGGGGAATACTAATTAAAATAGTAGTAAATTGAGTAATAGATTATACAATGTGTATTTGAATGCTAGTTACACCTTTATTTAATTAATTTATATAAATGATTTTTTAAAAGGCTTTGTTTCTGTAATAAAAAGTCTTCAAAAACAAACTCAGTTTTCTATAAAACAATTTACTGTTAATACAAATTCTGTAAAACTTTAAATCACAGTGTACACTTGCTGATTTCCAGTTAAGGGCCATGCAGTGATCTCAATACATTATACATAATAACTCATTTAGTTTTCACAACAACCATATAAGTTAGGTACTATTATTATCCTACTTTATAAATGATAAAAGGAAACTGAGGCATGAAGATATTAAATATCTTGCCCAAGGTCATACACCTAATATGTGCCAGAGTTGGGATTTGAATCCTAGCAGTCTGGCACAAAAACCTTTGTTCTTAACCACTGTGCCATATGCATTTGCTCCCTTGAGCCTAGAAACAGTAGAGATGATGATTACCAGTGTGAGCTGCCAGAAGCCAGTGGCCAAGTGGCAGAGAGTGCAGGAGCATCAGCTACTGAGGGGCTCAGATGCTGCTACTCCTCTCCAGTGCAGTGGAGTAGAAATGGGAGACTGGAAGCTGAATGTAGATCTAAGAAGCCCCTGTCTCACTCAAGTTACGTTATCAGAAAAAAACAATTGAACAGAATTTAATGAAGTTGGCAGAGTAAATAGGTTCACTTATATTGCGATCAGACTATATTTTCTAATACTGTGTGATGAAATGAACCCTTCCCTTAAAGTATCTCCATTGTTTCCTCTGGAGGACATCCATAAGTCACAGTCCTCGTTATAAAGATGTTGGATTGCTGGCTTGGTGGCTCAAAGTGGCAGAATATGTAGTGACTTGTTTTTTGAGTTACAAAAGAATTTTAAAAGACTGGTAAGACAGAGTGTTTGGTATTTCTCCTTTTAGCTTTAAACTTGTAATTATTCTCAGAGTCCTCTGAAATTAATTTTTTACTTTTTTTTTTGTTGTTGTTGTTCCTCCAATCTCTATTGACCTTGTTTGGTCCGCTGAAAATTCCTTACCCTGAGGACTTGCATTCAGCAGGAATGCGCCTGTACACCTGACAGACTTTCTTAATGTCAGTGTCTCTGCTCTCCTATTGTTAATTATATTGAATAGCACCCCTGCTTATGACATTGCTTTGTCCTTATCCTACCCACACATAGTTCTCTTACTTCTTTTCATGAATTTTGACCTTTCAGAAATGTAGAACATAAGGAGCAATGCCAGGGGATGAGGATGTATGTCAAGTACTTTTCTATCTCCTCATCAAGTCAGGATCACAAATTTCAACCCTTCCTTGAATGTAGCCATTGATGTTACTGTGGCTAGAAATGCCATCCTAGAGCTATCACGCTCAATAGCCAAGGACTGATTTTGATGTGAAAAGATTTGCCTTACTGCTGAACGTTCAGAGAAGCATGAATCCTTATTGCTGCATGGGATCTGGAAAGTATCTAAATCAGTTCTCTCCTTTCAGTGGTAAGAAAACCAGGGCCAGAGCATTTAAGACACTCAAGGTCACAGAGATTTTCAGAAAAGGAGCAGGAATGGGAATCTAAGATAAATGGGTGTGATAACTTAAGGCTACACCTGAAGAACAGATGATCTTGCTGCCCTTTTTCCATAATTGCTACCCTTCTTTCTAACTAATGTATACATAATGCCTAAATGTGTTAAGCTTAAAGTACTTTACATAGTTAACATTTAATTTTCATAACCATTTACAAAGGAGGTAATATTTCCATTTGACAAAAAAGGAAATTTTTGCATAGAGACGTTAAGTAACTCGTGCATGTTTTCACAGGTATTGAGTAGCAGAAATGAGATGATCTTTAGCTATTTTAGCTCTGAGTATATACTATTAACTAGCTAATAGTATGATGAACAGTCAGATCTTCCGACTGCTCATGTCTGCTTAGTCTCTTCTTTGAGAAAGGCTTTGGCTCTTGACTCTAAGTAGGTAGAATATACCTGTGTCTTCTCACAAATGGAACCTTTTCAGAGAATATAAAGTATGTGTGTGGAAAAGGAAAACATTAAACACTTTCTTTATCTAGCAATATATGGTTGCAATGGTTCTCAGAATAAATGAGTAAGAGACATGGTCACTGCTATTTGAGTGATTATAATTTACTTGGCAGACCACACTTACACACAAGACGCAAATAGATAATATTTAGAAGTCATCACCACAAGAATGATAACTGAGAACTGGAGGCATGGGCAGTATCGTTCACTCATTTTTTCAGCAAAGGCTTTATTCAGCAGGTGTTATGCACCATGATAAATTCTTGGCATTAGGCTACTGCTGTGAACAAAATGACAAAGATTTTTCTTCTCTTGATGAAGCTTATATGCCAGTGGGAGAATACACTCCAAGAACACAAATAACAACAACAAAAGGTATTAAATAGGTAAATTTATATTTTGTTAGAAGGGATAGTGCTAGGTTGAAAAGAAATAGAGAAATTGGGATTGGAGAGGACTTGAGAAAGAGTTAGTGGTTGCCGTTTACATAGTATAGTTGAGCAGGTCAACTTTCAAAAGCTGATATTGGAGCAGATATTTGAGGCATGAGATGCAGATATTTGGGGTAAAAAAGGAACACGTGGGAGCAGGTATAACTCAGTGGTTGAGCACCTGCTACCCATGTATGAGGTTCTGGGTTTCAATCCCTGGTACGTCCTTAAACAAACAAACAAACAAACAAAAACACAGTAAAAAAGGAACAAGTAGGGAAGCAGCTGTGGCTCAATCAGTGGGGCTCCCGTTTACCATATGGGAGGCCCCGGGTTCGGTTCCCGGGGCCTCCTGGTGAAGGCAAGCCTGCCCGCATGGCGTGGTTAGCTGACTCAGCGAGCACAAGCAGCAAGTGGGGGGATAAATGAATAAATAAATAAAATCTTTAAAAAAAAAAAAAAAAAAAACGGAACAAGTAACTAAATATTCCTGATGAAAGGAGCACTGAAAGAACAGCAAGGAGCCCAGTGCGGAAAGAGTGAGAGGGAGAGTAGTTGGAGATAAAATAAGAGAGGTAACATATGGGCAGATCAGGTAGAGCTCTGTTGGATTTTTATTCTAAGACAAATGGAGCCCTAAGAGAATTTTAAGGAGAGGAATGACATGAATTGGTTTACATTTTTTCAAAGGATCATTCTGATTTCTGCACTAAGAAGTCTACTGGGCTAGAGGGGTTCTGAAACAGTCAGGAGACTATTATAATAATCCAAGTGAGAAATCATGCTGACTTGCACTGGGATGGGAACAGTAGAGGTAATGAGAAATGGTAAACCTCTTAATATATTTTGATTGTAGAAACAGGAAAATTTCCTGACAAATTGCATATGGAACCTAAGAGAAAAGGAACAATCAATGATAGATCAAAAAAAATTTTTTTTTCTTGAACAACTGGAATTGTTTTGCCATGAGGTGGAAAAATTTTCTTATGGTACATGGCTTTTGGAGAAATAGTAAGTTTAATTTTTGTAGGTAATGTTTGAGATGGATATTAGTTATCCAAGCCGAGGTGGCAAGTAGACAGATGGATATATGAATTTGAGAGAGAGAGTTCTAGGCTGGAGATAAAAGCTTCTTTGGGAGGATTTTTTTCTTTTTTATGTAGATGGTATTTAAAGCCCCAAGGCTGTGGGAGATTATCAAAGGAATGAGTATTGATAGAGAAGAAAAGAGGACCAAGACCCAGCCCTAGGGCATGCCAATATGAAGGGATGGGGAGAAGAGTAGAAATAAGCAGAAGAATCTAAAAAGGAAAAATTGGTGACATCCCAAGTACAGTTGAAGTTCATTATTTGCAGATTTGTATTTGTGGATTTGCCTGCTCACCAAAATTTATTTGGAACCCCAAAATCAATACCTGCAAGGCTTTCAGGATCATTTCACACACACACAGCTACAAAAAATTTATATCACTCAATGTGCATGTTCCCAGCTGAGGCCACACAAGGTGACAATCTGTCTTCTTGTTTCAACTCCCATAATGTGAACAAGTGTCATTTTTGCAATATATTAGTGGTATGTCTTTTGCATTTTTGTGCTTCTTGTTCATCATTTCATTGTTTAAATTGACCCTGGAGCATAGTGCTGCAGTGCTGTCTAGTGGTCCTAACTACAAAGAGGCTGTGATGTGCCTTATCTAGAAAACACATGTGTTAGATAAACTGTGTGCAGGCTTGAGTTATAGTGTTCTTGGCTATAAGTTCAATATTCTTGAATAAGAAATTAAGGTGTGTTTAAACCTAAACACACATAAAGCAAAATCATGTATTGTTAGGTTGATGAAAATTGACCAGAGGTTTGTAAGAACTTAGCTCTGCATTTCCCCTAGTAGCAATGGTTCAGTGTTCCCCAATTCAGCATTTGCACCAACTTTGTGGAATATAACTACCTCAAATAACAAGAATTGACTGTATTTTGAGTTCTTAAAAACAAAGAACTAAAAAGTATCAATTAGGAAGGGTGTGAATAACAATATGGAATTCTGCTGAGAGGTCAAAGGAAGATGAAGACAGAGCATTAACCACTGAATTGAGCAATATGAAGGGTACTGGTGACATTTACAGAGCAGTTTCAGGAAAAGGGGAGGGTAAAAGCTGGACTGGAATGTATTAAACAGAGAATGGAAGGGGAAAAATGTAAAAAAGTAACAGGTATAGTAACTCTGGAGGAGTTTTACTGCAAAGAGGAGCAGGGAATTGAGGCCCAGCTCTTAGGGTGACTTTTTCTTTAAAATTCAAGATGTGTGTTTGATGAGGATCACTATCTACTAATAAGAAAGTTGAAGAGTGAGAAGAAGACATTGAACTTTAAAGAAATGGCCGCATTTTATAAGTGATAGTGGGATTGAAGCTAGATAATAAGAAGCAATCAAAGAAGAGATTTCACTGAAGTCAAGTATGAGAATGAAAAAAACACTCCTCTCATTTCTATATGTTGTATTCTTTGTATGGATTCTGGAAGAATTTGGTTTTATTCTGAATATAGTTGTTTTCTGGAGGGTATGGGGTAAAACCTCATCTCTGTATGGGTGGTGAGTTTGAGGAAACTGCATGCTAGTGACTTTTGAGAGAAATAACTTGAGGAATGCCAGCTGGCCAATCAACACAGGCCAAGGGGGCAGAGCTATTTGTGTGAATTCATTATAGCCCAGCTGTCAGAATTAGACTCATGTTAATGAAACTCACAGAAAATATAAATTTTTTTATTTAGTGATTTTTTATTTTTATTGTTAAAGATTTAGATTATAGAAAAGTTACAGCAAAAATATAGAGGATTCCTATCTACCCCATGCCCCTCACATTTTCCCCTATTAATAACATCTTTAATTAGTGTGGTACATTTGTTACAATTGATGAACAAACACTGAAACACAGCTAATACAAATTTATTTAAATTAGGCACATGTTCCTCTGGTTAGTGCTAGATGCATTACCACATTTTGTCTCTCAGTCCCTTTTTTGAGTCTACCTTCTTGCTCATCACAAATTCTTCAAGCATTTTGAATACAGTTAAATATAATTATTTTAATATGTATTTCCATAGTTACAGTCAAGTCCAGTCATTTCTCCCTAAGAGCATTCTTAGGTCACCTTTATCAGATTACAGGTGCGCAAAAAATGTCTTTTCAATCAAATGATTTAGACAAATATGCTGATGATTAGCTTATGCATATACTTCATACTCTGCTCAAGGGTAATGGTTGGGGTTGCCTTCAAAGCTATAACCATTTTGGAGGTCTGTTATCTAGGGGGTCGGCAGGACCTTCAGACAAACCAAGGACTGATAAATTCTATCTTTCTAGAATCCACTTTCACATGTCAAGGGCAGACATTTATGCATGTGCTCCTGGAGAAGTACTAAATGACATCTATTGGATGAAAGTTGGTCAAGATTTAGCATGTCATCTGTCAGTTTGGTGTTATATTTGATTACTAGTAATAGACATGAGAAAAATCAAAATAAAGGAAAAAGTCCAAGATAGACAATGTAGGGTAAATGTGGTTACTGCATTATGTTATAACACCCTAGAATATCTACTCTTCTGCTCCATCCTTCTTCATAAGTGATTTTCATCCTCAAGGCCATCTCATTGTCATTGGTAGTCACTGCAGCTCCAGCCATCATGGCTCCATGGAAGGCAGAAGGACCATAGAATCCAGCTAGCTGAATCTAGCTCCTCATAAAGAGCTTTGCAGAAGCCTTACTCAAAATTTCCACTTATGTTTCATTGGCTAGAACTTGGTTTAATAGCTACTCTTTCCTGCTAAAAAGCTTAAAAACATAGGTTTTATAGCTGGATGCAGTGCCATTCCCAATAAAATATGGGTTTTGTTATTAAGGAAGAAGGTCAGAATGGATTTTGGGTGAGCCTGGGTGGTGGGAACTCCACAGGACTATTTTTCATAAATCTGATGCTCTATTTGTGTATTAATACCTGTGTCTTCATTCAGTTTGTTATGTTTGAGATTTTATTTTACTTAATGTATTAGTCAGCCAAAGGGGTGCTAATGTGAAATACCAAAAAAAATGGGTTGGTATTTATAAAGGGTATTTATTCAGGATAGAAGTCCACAGATACCAGGCCGTAAAGCATTAAGTTTCTTCTCTCACCAAAGTCCATTGCCACGTGTTGGAGCAAGACAGCTGCCAACGTTTGCCAGGGTTCAGACTTCTTGGGTTCCTCTCTTCCTGGGGCTGTGTTTCTCTCCAGTCTTAGCTCTTCTGGTTCCTCCACAAGGTCAGCTGTAGACGATCAGGTGAACGGCTCACTTCTCTTCTTCTGGGGCCTTTTCTCCAACATCAAAACTGCTTCTCAAAAACTGCTTCAACTCTGTTCTTGCCATGCCTTTTATATTCAATTCCCCACCCACCAAGGGGTGGGGCTCAATGCCCTACTGATGTGGCGCAGTCAACGCCCTAATCATAACTTAATCATGCCCAGATTAACAGATCAGTTTACAAGCATGATCCAATTATATTTTTGGAATTCATAATTACATCAAACTGTCCAACAGCCACACTTAATATTCGAGATTGGTTCTTGCTATTGCTATATTTTACTAGATTTTTAAGTATGCTGCTCCCGGTTTTGATGGGGGCTCCATGGACACATTGTTTACATGTACAGTTAATTATCTTCTTTATTGCTTTGACAGTAATTTTTCCAGGCCTATTCTGTTAATAGCTGCCCTTCTAAACTTATACTGTGCTTTTGGCAAAATAAATCATTTATTTCATATGTAATCTTCCTTACAGTGATTTTTATCTCATTATGCTAAAGGTGATTACTATCCTAAATTCAGTGTTTTTGTATAATCTATCTTCCCAAAGCTCAAATGATTTATAATGTTTTAGCAATTATGAATATTAATTTGGCCCTCCAAGGTTTGTTTCCTCTACTCTCTTTTTTTCCTAAACTCAAGAATGTAAAATTATTTCTACTCGAAAGACTCTCAAAATACGAATGATACTTCCTTTTCTAAATTTCCTGTTTCATATAATTTTATGGTCAAGGTGATAGCAATCTATGACTATGTGCTTTCTTTGGTTTTCTATTATGTTAACTACAAATAACAAGCATTTTTAAAATCCTCATCTCTGTAGGAACTTAAAATCCAGATTTAGGCAAATGTTTTTTTCTAATTAATGTGTAGTTAATTACACATTAACTACTCGGCGATGCTGCATGGAAGTTCAAGCATCAATAATAACCGTATTGATTTAATGACAGAACATGCAAAGAAATAAACACAGTGCTGTGTGATGAGTTCTGTGATGGGAGCATTAGCTACAACAGCAGCTCATGCTGGAGTTGAGCTCTGTTCAGAAGAATCACTGCAATTTATTCTCTCTCAGAATCATCCTCGGGGATGAAAAAAAGACAGGGGCCAGGACTCAGCTCCTAGAAATCTAGAGATTCCTCTGATGATTGAAAAGAACAGATAGGTGGGCAAAAACATTGGATTAGAGCAAGAGTTACTGGAACTGAATCTTGAGAGTGGGTAGGAGTGTTCCTAGGAGAGATGCCATTAGGTAAATATAATAGCAGGTTTGATCATGACTGGAGACTACAAGTGCTTCAGTGTGGCAGAAATCCCAGGGAACAACAGGGTTGATAGGAGCAGCTTCAAGAAGTGGGCAGGATTTGAGTTACTCGTCTATTGCCACACATGAGAGTTTGTAATTACCCTATAGGTCAACATTTCTCAAATTGCACTCATAGACATTTATCCCTACCCCCATCACCTCCCCAGATTTCATCTACAAATAGGTTTGGAAAATGCTGCATGCTAATTCACAGTCTTAGATATTCAAAATGCCTATCACCTCAAAATACTCTGAGAGGCCTGTAGTTATGAAAACATTATATCTGCAATTTCTTTAGCTTGTTTTTCCAAGGAATTGTTGTTTCTCTCCCCCATCTCCATTCTGAATTTCAATTGTGAGTCTATGGAACACAATATCGAAGGTAGTATTATGGGCTATGTAGAAAACTTTGGAAAGGTCATCAGATCAGTATGATTTGTGTGTTTTGAAAATCCATTTTTATAGTCATATTAAGTTGAAAAGTCTGAAACCAGTTATCAGGCTATGTACCAGTTCAAAAAGGGGATTATGAATTCTTGAGCAAAATAATATAAGTGGAGGAAAAGGGAAGAGGATAGATTTGAGAGATATTTAAAAAGCAGATGAGTGGATTGATAATGAAATAGGAAAAAGTTATTTTGTGAACAGATAATAAAGTCCAGATTGCTACAGAAGTGAATAGAAATTATTTACATGGGAATGTTTATGTGTCCAAAGGAGATAATTAGAGCCTTGTACAAAGTGCTTTATTTTGAAATAGAGAAAGTCAAATGCCGTTTAGTAGTGCTTAATGTCTCCTAACATGAATTAGTGGAAATGTAAAGCAAATATTTTAGCTTGAAATGAGAACATTTGATTATAGTAGAATTCAGTAAGGAAAGTATGATTTTTGACATGAATGTGTTTTATAAATGTGTCAGGAGCATATGTATTTTTTCACTGGTGTAGTAAGCCAGGATGAGTTTAAGAAAATCATGTTAACTGTCAGGCTGAACAGAGATGATATGGCTAAAACATGAGTTCAGTAATAGAATGCCTGTGATGGACTGGGAACCAGAAGATGATGGTTTTATGCATTTCTGCAGCATGTGTGGTAGAGTACTAAGAGACAAGTCTTTATTGGTTGCTTCTATTTTCACCTTAATGGATTATATATTAGTCCAAGATTGCAGTATTTGAAGGAACAAGGATTCATAAATCTTAAAATTTTATTCTTGGTTACTCTCCCATTTCTTTATTTTGTTTATTTTTTCCAACATCTAATTTCCTCAGTCTGAGTGCCATTACTAAAAGTTTTCCATCAATCTTGATGACAGAAAGGTATTTTTACCACAATAATGAGCTTAGAATTTTGGAGATTAATGATTACTAGTAAAAATGCATTTCATAATTTTTATACGGCAAATAATAAAGTAAAGCTAAGCCATTTAGTATGTAGTGAGCATACCTTGTAGTGATTCTTTTATTTAGTACGCTATGGACTGCAGTAGTATTAATATGTCACTGTTTACATAATATAAGATGATTAAATCAATATTTCCACTCTCTCCAAATATTGCAAAAATACCATAAACCATAAAGTAGAAAAATTTAGATTAATATCTATCCTACTGAAGTTTAAAATATCTAAATTCATCAAATATAAGAAAATTAAACACTCAGACATGATGGTATGAACATATTGAATCGGAAGGAATGTTCTAATATCATTATATTTGGCTACCTAATGAATACAAGGCAATGGGTAGCAATGTGTGTGCAATCTTGAGTATTCTATTCTATTTCTCTTTTCTTGATTTTCTGTTGATCATAAGGAGAAACAGTTCCTCTCTAAAAAAGTATAGGCCCATCTGCTTCTCACTTTTTCTTTCTTTATGCTATAAAGTTTTAGCAAATATTCAGACCATTTGAAAAGTTGATCTAAAAGGACTTTAATTTATAAAATTGGCAATGAAGAAGCCACCTAAAAATCCTGATCTTAACTTCATTATTTTTGTTAAAATATCTGATATTGCATTATCAATTATTTCTCTTCCAACTGAAATTAATATTGGCTTAAGAGCTTTTCACTATCATAAATTAATCAAAAGTAGCAGATAAGAAGGAAAATAATATATTCTGGGTCAATATATTGTTAAATTGCATCTACTACAAGGATTCCTTTGTTATGGCCTGAACCTTACTTTCCCCCAAGTGAAAGTCACTATCTCCTATAAACAGATTTCATATATGCCATAGTAATGAAGGCAAACTATTTTATGTGTAGGTATTCTTTTACTTTTTCTTGAACAACTATTCACCCAGGGAAAAATGTCGTATCTCCTAATGAGAAGAAGTTACATGATGTTGAGGAATTATGCTGTCAAAAAACTAAACTTTCAAATACTTATTTAAAATTCCCCTTAAGAGTTTTAGTTAAATGTGTTCAAAAGGATAATTATAAATTACATTAAGTAATTTAAATTACATTAAGTAAGTAATTTTTGTTATTGTAGTTATTACCTTATGTTAATTATAAAATTTATAACATTGATATAAAAATAGTGGTTGCCAGAGCTTCAGAAGGGACAGGAAGGAATGAATGAGGGGAACACAGGGCATATTTGGGGCAGTGGGATTCTTCTATGTGATACTGCAATGACGGGCATATGACATGAGGCCTTTGTCAAGGCCTATGGAACTGTACAGCACAAAGTGTAAGTCATAATGTAAACTACAGGCTTTGGTTAGCATTGCTTCAATATTGCTTCATCAGTTTATAACAAAGGTAATACACTAATCTAAGATGTTAATAATAGGGGAACCTGTGTGGGTTTGTGTGTATGGGGAGTTATATGGGAATTCCCTATACTTTCAAGTGTAATTTTTCTGTAAATGTAAAACTAAAACTACTCTAAAAATAAAGTTCATTATTAAAAAAAAAAAAAATAGATACAATATTTTGATTCCTAACACTAACTTTGCTTGTCAGCATCTCAGTTTATAGCATTTACTCATATTACTTTCATTTGGAGTTGAAGGACTGTGGGAGAGGCTTTGGAAAATTATCTATAAAGAATGAGGTTTTAATGATTCTCTTTTCAGTTCAGCAAAAATAACAGAAAATAAAATAGCCAGCACCTTACCTACCCCACCAACTAAATTAAGGGTCAAGTGTACTATAAGCAGGTAAAAACCTTCCATGGTCCATAGTTTCACGGACAGTGGGGCAGTTTCCCTGAAACTATGTAACTTTGTAAGGCAATTTAAATTTCTAGGAACAGTGGAAAATGTTGACTATAATAGGTTTCAAGGTAAGAATCTGTGAGGACTAATCACTGTTATCAATAGTTCTTGGGGAAGGTTTTCTGCCTCTTTCCATGATTTGATTCCTATTGTATATTAGAGGAAGGAGTGAGAAACATGCAGTGCAGAACATGTCTCATGAAGAAGAAGGGGTACAATGGAATTGTGTGGGAGTGGGAGAAACCAAAGTCTGAATCACAAGCAGAATATTCCTGCAGTTTTTCCATAGGTGGAATGTTTTGCATTCTAAAATCAATCCGGAATTCTCAGTGTCTCTGTGCTCTGTTTGTCTGTATATGAAATAGGTGGATTTCCTGGTCATTAAACTTCCTAATATAACTAGATAGTGAGTGTATTTGTAAGTGTATTTGTCTTGGTTTTCAGACATTCCCAGAAGTATTGGGAAAGGAAAAATGTTACAGCTGGCTCATTTAAATAAAATAAACCAGTTCATAAACGAGTGTGCCGATTATGATATTATAAAATACACTGATATATTCTCAGGTAGGGCTTTGCCAGTGCATATAGCTCATCATGTGATATGTTTGGTCTTACGGTAGAAAAGGCAAATGGGACTCTCTCAATTAAGCTGATACTATTGTGGGCACTTGGTCCTGATGTTAAGGCATAACTCCTCCCATGAAGCTACACAAACATTGGACATTTTGTAAAAGCTAAATGAGATTCAAAATGCTTGCAATGCTATTTTTTCTTGATATATTATCATTAAATTATATAAAACTTGGAGGAGATGCATATATTATCAACTCAGTGGAGTTACATTCCCTTATTTGATGCGTTTAGCATGTTTTAAATTGTCATTTTTACTAGAATTGAAACATAGCTCTCTTTTCCCTTGGAGGTGAAAGGCTGCTGCTAGAAAATGCTTTCATGTTGTTTTGGAAAAGAAAGGAGAGCGTCTCTCTGGTTTCCACACAGCACTCAAACGATGATACTGTTTTAGGAGGAGGCAGTTTGGATGCACTAGACTTTTCAATAACCTGAAAAGCCCCACTGGGCAATCCTTCCCTACTTCGGGAGAAAACAGAAACTATTTCTTCTAGTCTTAGATAGTGTCTTCTGGTATCTGTGCACACAGATGGAATGGAGATCCTGTTACCCTAAAAATCCTTCTCTCCCTGCATTCCAATCTCTTTGATACACATTTATTTTCTTGAGTTCATTCTTAAACTCTCATGGGCTTGGAAAGATGAGCTAGGATTGAATTTCTTAAGGTACAGGAAACAAAAATCACAGCAAAGTCAAAGCTAATTACATTCCATTCTACCTATTCATGTACCTGTATTTATCTATGCTTTAGAACATTAGTTTTTGACCTTTAGGATAAAACTTCAGCAAGAAGCATACAAATACATTGTAAACATTAAAGTGTTAGCTAGTGCTTGGATCCTTTACACACTGTATCTTACTAGAAATTTATTTTATTATGGAAAAGGTTGAAATTAAAATGTCCCAAATTATTCAATTATAACAAGATATAGCACAATGATTATAATATAATGAATATTATTAAAATACATTAAAAAACAAAAAACAAAAAAAAACGACCCTCATTCTTTGTAAGGCAATTTAAATTTCTAGGAACAGGGGAGAATGTTGAAAGACAGTCCTCTAATAGAAGAGTGCATAACACCATAACTTTTGGGGGAGGAGTATATTACAAAATATAAATCAATATATCTAATTTTAAGAGGCTTAATTTAAGAATTACAACAAATTTCTCTTTTATAGAGAAAAAGAGAAATGCCTGAATTAAATAAAGATAATAGTAGTAAAATACTATTTCATCAACTTTTATAAAAACCAAACAGTGTTGTTGCTAATTTCTTTTGACAGTGGAGGAATCCAAGATTCACAGTACCTTGGTTTCTCATAGTCACATGGCTTGAGCATGAAATGAAAGTCCAGATACTCTCATGTGTCAGTAATAATTAATATTTCCAGACTGCTTTCTGAGTAAAGCACATTCTAAAAAGCTTCCAGTTCTCACTGGTAGAGTTGCCTTTTGACAATCTTACTAAATTATTGTACTACTTCTCAGTTTCTTGCCCTGTGACATTTTTACTACACCCAAGTTTCAGTATACATAGTATCCTGTGTGAAATCACACTGTGTGATAGTGTGATTTCCCCAACTTTGGAAATATCTTTATATAATATTGATAATGTTATTTTTGGCAAAATAATACTTTTATTGATTCTGAATTTTAACCTATTTTAATAAGAGTTTTTGGCATTGTATGGTATCTATGGCATTATAATAATACTCAAAACACTTTTCCAAAGTTCATTTATTTCTATACTCTTCTTATACAGAAGTAAAACCTTCCTATTTACAGAAAAAGAAATCCCATTAAAAATGTTCTAAGGAGCTTTGTTTAAATTGTTTCTTTAATCAATATAATACTGTGATAGTTTGAATTATGTAGCCCAGGAGAAAACATGTTCTAATCTTAATTCATTCCTGAGGGTATAAACCCGTTGTCAACAGGACTTTTGAAGATATTATTTTTAGTTAAGGTCTGGCCAACTGAATTAGGTTGGACTTTAATTCAGACTACTGGAGTCCTTTCTAAACAGAGTGAAATTCAGATATGAGTGAGAAAGTCATAGAAAGAAGCTAGAAGTGAGTGGAACCAAAAGAGAAGGAAGGCATTTCCACATGCATTGCCATGTGACAGAAAAGCCAAGGAACAAGGATCACCAGCAGCCAGTCCCAGAATGCCACAGTCTTTGGAGAGAAAGCATCATCTTGCTGATTCCTTGACTTTGGATTTATCCTAGGCCCAAAACTGTAAGCCACAGTTATTTAAGACAACCCATTGTATGGGTTGATATTAAGATAATCATCAAGGTAAATATGGCTGACAAATGGAATAGCTCTGGATCACCTTGTGGTTTGCTCTTGTCTGCCTTCTATTTTCTGAACTCCACACTTTCTAGAGCACTTCAAAGAACATTTTGAGTTGAGACTATATTGGGCTTAAGGAATGGCCTTCTGAACTGAAGCCACTCCATGGGGTGTTCCTGGGGCCTGTCAACCTGTAGACAACAGAAAATGTCTATACATGAAGGGGGTTTAGGTTATCCAGTGAGTATTTCTGTTTTAATAGCAGTTTATGGACAAGACCAGCATGAGTATTAGAATCTCTGTGACAGCTTTGGAAACCATCTCATCACTTCTCTGGACTTTAGTTTCTGACAGAGCTTGAGCAGCTGCAAACAATGGAAAGCATGTGAATATTAAGAAATTGCCAAGTTAGGTCTCAATGATCTGAAGCTTGTTTGGAAGCCAGTGGTGTCCTACATTTAGACAACGTATGGAAAAATATAAGCCTACAGATTACAGAAAAGTCATGTAGGAAGTATAGGGGATTCTTCTATGCCCAACCTCTCCCCCTCTTCCATTATCCACTATTAATAACATTTTGCATGTGTATGGTAGATTTTTTATAATTGATGTACAAATATTGAAACATTGCTACTAACCATGCTTTAGGGGTTTACATTATGGTTTATATTTTGCCCCATACTCTTATATAGGTTTTGACAAAATTTAAAATGGCCTGTATTTGTCATTGCAAGATCATGCAGAACAATTCCAATGCCTTAAAAATGCCCTATGTTCCATGTAGTCTGTTCTTCCATCCCTATCCCCTTAGAACCTGTGGTAACCACTGTTTCAATTTTTGAAGAATAAGGTTCATAGTTACATGCAATAATATGAAGGACTTGACATATTGGTCTGTTTTCTTTTATTAGGCACTGCCTATGTTCTCAAGAGATTCTTGCCCTACTAATTGAGAACATACCAGAACTCCCCAGGGTGGGAGTTTAATATTTTCTTGTTTATTTTGTGGGTCTCCACCCACTGAGATAACACACTGACAAGATGAACACTTCCATATTCCATAGAAGCATGCCCCAAGTGTCCCCTATCCCACATTCTCCCCAACCCCGATGCCCTGTACCAGTAACCCTCCCCTGCCATATTTGCCAAAAGAACATTCCCACCATTGTAGTTTTAACCACAGACCTACACATCTCCAGAGTTCACCTATTCCTTCTTCCAGCCCTTGCCCCAGTTCCATGGATAGTCCAAACCACCCCACCCCCCACTCTACTTGTCCTCACATTCCAGCATCATTGACCCCAATCAAATCACTGTACCACTATCACCCTTATCCACTGGCCAACCAACCCCTTCTACCTTATCAGAGATTTTGCCCATATTGAGCATTGGCTCACCACCCTCTACTCCCTTTCTGTCTCCTGTAAACCTCACTTCCAGACTCTACTCTGTGAGTCCGCTCAATTTGCTTAAGTCATATCAGTGAGGTCATGTAATATTTGTCCTTCAGTGCCTGGCTTACTTCACTCAAGATCTTAAAGAGTCATCCATGTTGTCCCATGTGTTAATACTGCATTCCTTCTTACAGCTGAGTAATATTCCATTGTATGTATATACCACAATTTGCTTATCCATTCATCTGTTGATGGATGGTTGGGTTGCTTCCAACTTTTGGCAATAGTGAATAATGCCATTATGAACATTGGTGTGCATATGTCTGTTCATGGCCCTGCTTTCAATTTTTCTGCGTATATACCCAGAAGTGGAATTTCTAGATCATATGGCAGTTTTATAGTTAGCTTCCTGAGGAACTGCCAACTACCCTCCACAATGGCGGCATGATCCTTCTTTCTCACCAGCAGTGGATGAGTGTTCCTTTTCCTCCACATCCTGTCCAACACTAGTACTTCTTTTTTGGGGGGAAGATAGAGTGAAAAAAAATAAGACATTGGGGGAAAATACAGAAGAAATTGTCACTTATATAAATGACAACTGATCTTATGGTGATGAAAGACAATGAAAAAAATATTTTATTTTTTATTATTTTATTTCTTCTTATATTTTTGTTTATTTTTTGGTTTTGTTTTTGTGGAGGTTTTGGAACACAGAAGGGTCACAACTATGGCAGGAGCATCACTAGTATGGTGTATTGGTGATGGGTGGATGAGTGGGGAAGGGTGCTCCTGGGTCATGCCTCTATGGCGTAAGAATATATTCATGGGGCATTGCCTCAGAGGGTGAAGATCCACAAAATAACTGAAAGAGTATTGAGTTCCCATCCTGGGAAGTCCTGCTACATTTTCTAATAAAATGGCAAGAATTGCTTGAGTACATGGGCAGTGCCTAACAAAGGAGGACAGATCATTATGCCAGGCCCTTGATATCGATAGTTGTATTTATGAAACTTGCTCTTGTGAAATTGAAACATAGCCTAGTGTAATATATTACCTAAGAGTTACCTCCTAAAAGCTTCCTTGCTCAAATGTGGCCTCTCTAAGCCAAACTCAGCATATTAATGCACAACCTTCCCCCTGGCATGGGACATAACTCCCAGGGATGAACCTCTGGCACCGAGGGATTATTACCAAAAACCAACTAGTAATGAATTTGGAAAAAGACCTTGACCAAAGGGGGAATATTAAATACTAATGAGTGTTTATGGCGAAGAGATTTCACAGTGAGTTGGGAGGTCCTTACGGAGGTTATGCTTATGCATGTCTCAGCAGGATCACATTGACTGCTACAGTAAATAATGATTCAAACATCAGGGCTGCTAAGGGCCCTAGAGACATCTAGACACTATAGGCAGGGCAGATAATCTCAGGAATTCAGACTCTGTCAGTGGGCCTTACCTTGGAATATATTCTTCCCAATATGTCAGACTTAGACTCATTTATAAATGTCCTACACATGGTTCTTCTGCCCCTTTTATTTGAACCTATAATTACCACTATACTTGCTAAAAATATGTCCCAGAGACTTAAATCTTCAGTCTGTTCATATACTGGTTGAATCCTGAATCTCAGCAGAACTGCAGCCAACACCAACTCTTCAGTTCATCAGACTCACTCAGGACAACTAACAAAAGGATGATGATAGACAATGCCCATCCCAGAAAACAGAGAGTATCTACAACTACAAGCAAGACAGTTCCAGCTATCTGCCCCCTCTTAATAAGAAGCAGATTGGGCATCACCCAACCAAAATCCTCAAGATTGTGGTATGAACAAACATAAAGGGGGAATGCAACCATGGACGAAAGTAGACTTACTATTATTGTAGTAACAGAAGAACTTGTAACGTTGATATAAAGGCAGTGGCCACCAGAGGTTCTGAGGGGAGGGAGAGGGAAGAATAGGTGTAACATGGGACATTTTTGGGACATTGGAATTGTCCTGCATGACATTGCAATGATGGATACAGGCCATTATACATATTTTGTCAAAACTTATAAAATTGTGCAGTGCAAAGTGTAAACTATAATGTAAACTATATACCATGTTTAGTAGCAATGCTTCAGTATGTGCTCATCAATTGTAACAACTAAACCACACTAATGAAAGATGTCGTTAATGGGGTAATTTGGGAGAAGTAGAGTGTGGGGTATAGGGGAATCAACTAATTTTGATGTAACATTTATGCAATTTAAAGCTTCTTTAAAAATAAATAAAAATTAAAATTAAAATTAAAAAATACATATACAAATAAGCCTACAAAATTCTTCATAGAAGTCGGTTAGGGAATGGCAACTCTTCAGATACATATAGATAATCCAGTAAGGATATTCTAGTTGTTCTGAAGCATAAGATAGTCAAATAAATTTACACTTCTTCATTTTCTTCCCTCTGCCTCATTTCTAAGACTTTAGAACTAAGACTTTAGTTAAAAAAATAACCATTTATGGATAATGAAGTACATATTAGGAAACAGACTCTGACAATACTTGTCCAGATGCATTTTTAAAACCAAAAGAGTCTAAACTTTTTCTACTAGTAATTTTAATCTCATAAAATATCATAAATATTTTCAAGCATTGGAGACTCTTAGATATATCCTCAATATTCAGATTTGTTAATTTAGATTTTGAAACTTACTAATGCTTAAAGCCCACAGTGGATGAAAAAATCGGCAGGAAATATGATAAGAAAATATAACCTAAATTCTTGAAAGTTCATCTCATTTTTACTTTATTCCTATCCTAAATTCTCATTCCTAAGTAATATTTACAAATAAGCTAAACAATTTGTTATATGCAACATTTTAGTTGAAAATTTAAACATTTTATTGTTTATAGTTTAATTAGAAGAAAAACTTTGTTTTCAGATTGAGAAAATAGTCATTATTTTCAGATTTTAGCTTGTGCTTTTGTAGTGATAAATGATAGTTTATGCTGCTAATCTTAAAAACTCTATTACAAAACAATGAATTAAGACCACGTAGTCACATTAATGATAAAAACACATAAATAAATATACTTATAATTGCTATATAATATTAAAACCTGGCATATAACTATTCACCAAAAATGTCTACACTTAAAATATCACACTTTTGAATGCTATTTTTGGTGACTAATGATAGAGAATATTTCATGACTATAAAAAAACTTAATTCTACTTTCTTTTATTTGGTCAATCACATAATATTCATCTATTACATAAATAAGAATTGTATCCAAGACAGATTACATGAAGAAATAATTTTAGATTTTAGGATTTTCTGCATAATTAAGAAGACTTCTTATGTCAAAGAATCATGTTTTAAACCTTATATATTATCAGCGATATGTATGTGTTTTATGTACTTGTGCAAAGCATTGTTTATTTGCGTAGTGGAAAAATTATATAATGTATTCTTGGACCCATACAACTCTACTCTAGGATTAATGGAGCTTGTGAGTAGGACTGCTTGTTGAGAGTAGTTTCTTCTAACTGAAGAATGGTTAAATAAACTGCAGTACATTGATACACTAGGAAATATTTCATTATTTGGCATTAAGACTATATTTTCAAAGATTGTTATAACCTGGGAAATTTTTAATGTAATATTCAGTGAGGGAAAACAGCATGTTTGATCTACCATTATTCCTCTGCTCTGTCCATATGCTTAGATTCACCTTTTGTTTAATGGGTGGATCACTTCCTATTGTTTCCAACTATTCCTGTTTTGATGGATATTTAGTTTAATTACACTTGTATATAAAAAGTTCTGAATGATCATTGTTGCAGAGATGGCTTTACACACTTGCATAATTATCTCTCAGATATATTTCTTGAAGTAAAGGTGTAGGTAAAAAGAACAGGTGCATTTTAATTTCCTGGGCTTATTTGTAATTCAGATATTCAAATGTGATTTCCCATTGAAACAAAAAAATTCTGTTTAGCCCTTAATATGAAAAAAATTATAGTGGGATTTTCAATAAAATTATGAAAAGTAATATTATAGAATTGCTACTTAAAATTTTTAACATTACACAATATATTTAAACATATGTAAGCACTTTTTTTAAGATGGGGTTTTTCCTCAGGTATAAAGTAATGATTGTTCTTCTAAGAAATTTTTTTTTTAAACAGAAAATATAAAGAAGTAAAACAGTCATAATGTAAGTCCCCAAAGAAACCACTTTTTACATATTGGTGTATTTCCTCTCTGAATCTGTTTTTCCATGCAATATTTACATAATTGTGATGTTTTTCATTTGACTATAAATATTTTTCATGTCATCACAAGTTCTTCAATAACATTTTTAATAGTTGAATAATACTCTTTTACTCAGTGTTATCAGTTTGCTTACCCATTCCTGTAATGATTGATACTGAATATGTCTGTTTTTTAAACTCTTATATAGAATGTTATGATGATGATACTTGTATTTGTCACATTATTTTCTTAGAGTCATTCCTTGGAGACCGTTAAGGTAGAGTTAAAATGTG
>JAKSZT010054473.1:4930266-4985799 GCA_026826555.1 Tolypeutes matacus | reverse complement strand
TGCTGGTCCCTATCCCTATGATTGACCTCTAAATATTAGAAAATTGCAAGGTTCATTTTTTGGTTCTCTTCTTTTAACTATCAGTATTTTCTCTTTAGGTGTAGCCCTACCTCTGGTGCTATCATGTACTCTAAGCTCCAGATTCACCAATACAAGCTGTCCTTAGAAATCCCTAAATGAACATGTTCAGGTACACTCTTGAGTACCTGTTTTTCTCATTTTTGCTAGTGACAACACTATTTACCAAGTTGGTGAGCCAAAACCTGGAGGTCATCCTTGATTTCCCCCAGACCAATCCATCATCAAAATATGTTGGTTCTACTTTCAAGTTATATTAAAATTTGATTGCATCAAATAATTACCACTTCTAATGTTCTAGTAGTCCCAGTTAACTTCAATAGCCTCCCATGAATTGCTTTATTCCCTCACCCTGGCCCATTCCACATAGCATCAAGAGTGAAATTTAGAGAAAAAACGAAAGCAATAATAAACATATGTGCATTCATACATATATAACTATGTATGTATATATAGGTATACATGTGTGTATATATATGTATATCTATATATACACAAACTCAAAAACACACACAATCACTGCCTACTTAAAACTGCATAATAGTTTTCAATTGGTTTACAATAAAAATCTGACGTCCTTTCCATGGCTTAATAAAGCCTCTATGATGTGGTATTGCCTGTATCTTCAAACCAATGTCAAATAACTCTCACCCAAGTTCATTATATTCCATTTACACTTGCCATCTTTGTTCAGCAAACCAGGTTAGTTTCCAAGAATTCATATTTACTACCTCTCAGTATGAAGTGCTCAACCCCACACTTTTATACTTTTATTAGACTGGAGATTATCTGTCTGTCTATCTATCTATCTATCTATCATCTATCTATCATCTATCTATCTATCTATCTATCTATCTATCTATCTATCTATCTATCTATATCTATCTATCTATCTATATCTACCGAGATAGATATAGATAGATAGATAGATAGCCTTAGTTCAATATTAGCTTCTGAAAGGCATTTTCCTAATGAAACCATCTAAGCAGACATATATACACAGACCAAGTTTTATCTCTGTGAAATTGGAATGATAAATGATTTAAGTAACCATCTTGATTTGCTTGAGCTTCCATTTTATCCAGGGAATTAGAAAGAAGAAACAGAGGTTAACTGAGGCAGGCTGACATACCAATAATTCTTTGGGGTACTGATAAAAACCCCTGCCCCAGCCTCGGAGGAAGAACTGTAACAGAGTTCAGGCTGACACCAGCAAAGTCTGCTGATCTTCATCAGATGGCCACTATCTTATACCATCCTGCTTGCTATTAATGAACTGGGCCTCAAGGATACCCTGCCTGAAGAGCCCACAGCCACCATAGTCCACAGAGTTGACAGAGTGTACGTACTAACCATAATTCAGGTTCCCTTTATCCCTCCCCATTCCCCCCCCACCTTCCCTTTGTCTCACACAGCCATATAAGCTGCTCTCTGGGCCCACCCCTTTGAGCAGAAACCTCTTTTGGTGCTGCTCCTGCATTAATGCAACTTTAGCTCAATAAACTTGCTCTGCACCCCCTTTTTAAGTCTTTATTTTATTTTCAGTATAACATCTCCAAAGTTCTACATCTCCATAGCACTTACTATATCTAAAATTACCCTCTTGATGAATGTTTTATTTAACTAGGATTTTAAAAAATATCTCAAAATATATATGCTTTATTGATAAGTATACCCTTTGTTGTCTCCTACTGTCTCTTACATGTTCTACTCTCTGGACTGAGGGGAAGACAGTATAGGCTAACCTGAGTTACCTATGAGGTTAGCATGGCTTCAGTCTCTTATCCCCTGCATTAGAATCTTAGCACTGCCATAGCAAATTATAACAAACAAACTTGGTGGCTTAAAACAATAGAAATTTTATTCTCTCACAGTTCTGGAGGCTACAAGTCTGAAGTCAGTGTGTTGACGTTTCCTTCTGGAGGCTCTGAGGAATAAATCACTGCATGCCTCTCTTCTAGCTTCTGGTGGCTGTAGGTAATCCTTGGCATTCTTTGGCTAAGAGCATAGCACTCCAATCTCTGCCTCTGTTTCCACATGGTTTTCCATTTCATGACTCTGTGTTTCAAATCTCCCTTTCCTTTCTCTTATGAGGACTCCATGCTCTGGATTTAGGGCCCATCCTAATCCAGAATGATTTCATTTTGAGATCCTTAACTTAATTACCTCTGCAAAGACCCTATTCTGAAATATGGTCACATTTACTGATACTGGTATTAGGAAATGAACATTGTTTGGGGACCAATATTGAACCATTACATCCTCCATGACTGCTTAAATCTGTCTTAGTTTCAGTGTTACCAGTGACTTTCCTTTCTGGCCCAGATATATAGAGTTCTGTCCCTTTCTAGAAAAAGTAGTAGTAATAGTAATAGTAGTAGTAATAGTAGTAGTAGTAGTAGTAGTAGTAGTAGTAGTAGTAATAGTAATAGTAAAAAGTAGTAGTAACAGAAGTAGTAGTAGTAGTAATTGTATATACACACTCATACATACGTATGTACACATATGATTTTCAACATTTTACTATTTATTACTTGTGATCTTAGATACTACTGTTTGCCTTAAAATAATTTCACTCCCTGCCCATCCTTCCACCTGTTGGTTACCTTGCATTTGCTTTGCACATCCTTCTCCTCATGGGATTATAAGCCTTACTTTGGATGATTTGGCTCCCTAATTCTACTTTAAGACTTGTAATTAGCCCAAGGGTCAGAGATATAGAGTACCTAGATTCTTAGTAATCACACACAGTCCCACTTATCAAGAGGGACTGAACACAAAATAACTGAGATGTGAAAACTGTAGATTTTAAATTTTTCTTTCATTGTTCTTTATTGAGCTTTAATATTCCTTTCCCTACCATCAGGAAAAATGGAAATTGGAGTTGGGTTTTCTGGTGTGATTTTTTTGTTGTTGATATTTTTGTTTTATTTAAATCTTAGTTCATTTGAATATCCACTAACTTAAAAGTTTATTTCCCTCTCATGGATCTTTTCCTTGCCTCCTATTCTCTGCTACCTCTACCCTGCCAGCCTGGTCTAACCCTGATTCCTAACATCCTCTATATCTGTATGACTATATAAATAGAAGGGCTCCTTTAGATTATTATTGCTCATTTGTTGAAATTCCTGAACCTATATTATGAATATTCTTAGTTAAAGTCGTGTCACAAACCTATTTTTAAAAAAGATTTATTGTTTCTTTATTTTTAAATTTATCCCCACCCCCCA
Organism: Tolypeutes matacus; assembly: GCA_026826555.1. Lineage (NCBI taxonomy): Eukaryota > Metazoa > Chordata > Mammalia > Cingulata > Chlamyphoridae > Tolypeutes > Tolypeutes matacus. Next base: position 4,982,491 of record JAKSZT010054473.1, on the reverse strand, counting down.
CCCCCCAGGTGGGTTCTCTTTGTCTGTCTGCTCATTGTTTGCTCGCTTTCTCCAAAAGGCACTGGGAAACGAACCCAGGATCTCCCACATGGGAGGTGAATGCCCAACAGCTTGAGCCATATTTGTTCCCTGCAGGCTGCAGCGTCTGCTGGCCTGTGGCATCTGCTCATTTAGGCATCTGCTCGTTGTGGCAGGGTGTGGTGTGCGGGCATCTAGTTCTTGTTGTGGCAGGATGCAGCATCTAGCTCTCGTTGCGGTGGGTGCAGGCATCTGCTTGTTTTCTTTAGGAGGCACAGGGACCCGAACCCGGGACCTCCCATGTGGTAGACGGATGCCCAACTGGTTGAGCCACATCCACTTCCCAATAAGCCTATTTTTGAACCAATTCTGTGGCCCAGGGAAAGTTCTTTGTAGATTGTCTTTTACTATACCTGTTCAATCCTGGTACTGAGAAAGCTTCAACCTATCCAATCTACCTGGTTAGAAAATGAAGTGGGTGATTCCCCAAAAGAATTTCAGGATGCTGTTACCATGAGTGAATGGGTGCTGGATAATAAAGAGGTTTCTACTATGTTAGGTCTGCTCAAGTGTTCTTCCAGGGTCCACCCATTCCAAATGAAACAGCCTATAATAGCTGTGGCTTTGTCAATGGTTCTAATTTCAAAAAGTAGTCACAGTGAGTGAGTGAGAAGCCATCAGAGACAGACAGGTAAAGGAAAAAATTAAAGAATTATGCCTTTTTCTTTTAAAGATTTGTCCATAATCTGACCCATAGCAAATAAAACTGTCATTTTATAAATTTGGCATGTTAACTTGATTTCTCTTTGAAATAAAAAATAAATTTTGAAATTTTTGGGAATATAATAACTTAACATCTTAGATTTAAATTTACTTTTGGAACAAAATCTTCAAGTATTCTTCAATATTGCTACTACCTATTTCTTCAATCTCATCCTTTCTATTCCACCTCTATAAACAAGTATACTTAAGAAATTGAGAAAAATATAGTTTCCTCTCTAGTAAAGCTGTACTTGTCAGCTCTATAATTCTGTTATTTTGAGACCTCTTACAATTTGCAAAGAGAGCAATGGACTGTAATAGTTATAATGTAATTTTTATAGTTGGTGTCACGCTTTTGCCTGGAAGATAATTACAATATCAATTGACTACTAAATAGATGATATTTCCCAAATAGACTTTACATTTTAGAATTATGAACACAACATCTGTATTTTCACATATCAAGTATACACTTATGCCTTATTTTTATGCCATATACCACTGCATTGGATGTGCTTTATCCTTGAATGTGGCCATATGAATGTCAGATACATGTAGGTTGCTTTTCATTACGTTATATGTGGGAAGATAATCATGATGTGGGTTGAACAGAATCACTGCCCTTAACAATCTTCTTAAAATAAGAGACCTTTTGATGACTGATTTGAGATTTTTTTAGATTTTAATGTAAAGTAATATACATATACACATGTATATAATATCATGAGTTAAATTAGCATTCACAGTTTCCACAGACTTTACAGCAATGTGTAAAAAGCCTCAAGATTGTGAATGAGAACATTCTCACCAGAAGGCTAGCCCCACACTATGACTCACTCACCACCCTCCCCCAGGGTTATCCACTATCCTGACCTTGCACACCATAGATTAGTTTTGCTTGTTTTGAAGTTTATATAAATGCAAATATGAACTCATATAGTATGTATTCTAAGTGTCTGGCTTTTTTCTTTCAATATTATGTTAATGAGACAACCATCTTTTTTTAAGGTAGTTGTTTTCCCATTGGGGTGTAGTAGTCCATTGTTTTCATATGTTTTCCATTCAACTCTTGATAGACATCTGGGGAATTTGTAATTTTTAGCCATAATAAATAGTTCTACTATAAAAATATATGTGTATTTTTATTAGGTGTATACCCTTGAGTCAAATTTCTGGGTTATACAAATATTTTTGCTTAGTATATGTATTTAAACACTTCCCAAAAAAGGTTGTGCCGATTTGCTCACCTGCAAACAATGTATGAGAGTCTGGTTTCTCCACAATCTTGCCAACATTTACAATTGCATTATTATTGTTGTTGTGATTATTGTTATTATTTATATAATCTTCAGCCATCCTTCAGAGTGTGTAGTACAGTGGAAATGCGTTGTAGATCTAATTTGTATCCATGTGGATTAATAAAGTTAATAAAGCAGATTTTTATATGTTTACTGTTCACTTGAAAATCTTTTGTGAAAAGTCTGTTTAAGAAGACTTGTGGATGATGCGTGTGTACATTATTTTGACTGTGGTGATGGGTTTACAGGTGTATACATATAACAAAATTTATCAAATTGTACTCCTAAAAATATGTGCAATTTAGCTAATGTCAATTATAGCTTAATAATGCTTTAGAATACATCACGGAGATAGATATAATGAGACGTTGCAGCTGATTATAAGGAGAAGATGAATTTGGTTTTATTCCTAAGATTCTCTTGCAATTGGGTAAGTGATGTTAAGATAATATGGGGGATAGTGGAGGAAAATAGTTTTGGGGAAGAGAGAGGTTATTTACTCAAACAACTAGTTAGAAAGATCAAAAGCCAAGAGGAAAAGGTACTATTCTACATACAGCTTGTAAAATAAATACAACACATTATTGTATTATGTATTATGTAATATTGTATTATTGTATTGTGTCACAGTTATGTAACAGACATGCAGTGAGTTTAATCAATAAATTCCGAGTGACTCGGGGCACCATCTTATTATAAATACAAAGTAATGAAAAATCTTTCCCAATGTTTCTGTTAATTTATGAACAGTTTCACTTGTCAGATAAATTTGAAAGTTTACAATATTGAAATTAAACTTCAAGTAGTCAACTCACAAGTAGGTTTTTCTTGTCTTTGGTTTAGGTTCTTTGCTTAAATTTTTTAATAAATCAATTTTATTGATACATATTAATAAAGCATAAATACATCAAAAGTGTACAATCAATAGTATTCAATCATATCTAGAGCAATTTCACTTCAATCATATTTAGAGCAATTTCATTTTGCCAGTAATAATAATACTAACCAACCAACCAAACAAATCTCATCACCTCTGAATATCTCTCTGTTTCCCCTGCTGTACATAGCTGCTATTCTGTTTCCTTCTCTCTAGTTTATTTGAATTTATATTTTGTAAAAACTTTCTTATATATGCAGTATCACACATATTCATGTTTTACATGAAGTTTCCCCATGTAATACAGTCCCATGTTACATTTTTTAGCTTTCCCTATAGTGATATAAATGTCCTTAGGCTTTCCCTTCCAACCACTGTCATATCCCTGTAACAGCTCTGCTAGTCACTTTCACCATGATGTACTCTCACCATTTTCATTCATTTCCAAAGATTTACAAACAACCTTTTAAACAATTCTGCATGGATTAACCCTCAGCTTTCTATCCTCTACCATCTTTCTATTTTCTGGTGACCTATATTCTAATTATTAATTCTATGAGTTTACATAATATATTTAGTTCATAATGGTGCAATCATATAGTATTTGTCCTTTTGTGTCTAACTTCACTTAACAAATGTCCTCCAGGTTCATCCACGTTGTCATATGCTTCACAACTTCATTTCTTCTTAATGCTGCATAGTATTCCATCATGTTTAAACAGCACCATTTGTTTATCCATTCTTCAGTTGATGGACACCTAGGTTGTTTCCACCTTTTGGCAATCGTGACTACAAGTCCTTTATGTCACTGGTTTAGTTTATTCCTAAATATTTTATTGTTTTAGTTGCTATTATAAATAGTATTTTTTTCTGATTTCCTTGTCAGATTGCACATTATAGAAACACTATAGTGTATAGAAACACTATTTATTTTTTGCATATTAATCTTGTATCCTGCCACTTTGCTGAACTACTCCATTACTTCTAGTAGCTTTGGTGTGGACTTTTCAGGATTTTCTAAATATAGTATCATAAAATCAGCAAATAGTGCAAACTTTACTGCTTGCTTTCCTATTTGGGTGCCTTTTGTTTCTTTGTCTAGCCTAATTGCTCTAGCTAGAACTTCTAGCACAATATTGAATAATAGTGGTATGCATGAGTGCACATCCTTGTTTGTTCCTGATCTCAAGGAGGTAGCTTTCCGTCTTTCACTATTAAGTACAATACGAGCTGTAGGTTTTTCATATATGTACTTCACATTTTGAGAAAGCTTCCTTCTATTCCTACCTTATGGACTTTTTTTTTTCATCAAGAAAGGGTCCTGTATTTTGTCCAATGCCTTTTCTGCATCAATTGAGAGAATCATGATTTTTCTTTTTCAATTAATCAATGTGGCTTATTACACTAATTAATTTTCTTGTGTTGAACCACCCTTGCATACCTGGGATAAAACCCACTTGATCATGGTGTCTAACTCTTTTATTGTGCTTTTGGATTTGGTTTTGAAGTATTTTGTTGAGGATTTTTGCATCTATATTCATTAGAGTTATTGGCTTGTAATTTTCCTATCTCATAGTATCTTTATCTGGTTTTGGTATTAGGGTGATGTTGCCTTCATAGAATGAATTTGGTAGGATTCTTTCCTGTTCAATTTTTGGAAGAGCTTGAACAAGATTGGTATTAGATCATCTTTGAATGATTGGTAAAACTGTGAAGCCATCTTCACAGCAGATAAAAGTCCCAGGGTTTTCATCTTTGGGAGGTTTTTGATGACTGTTTCAATCTCTTCACTTGTGATTGCTTTGTTGAGGTCTTCTATTTCTTTAAGGTAGGTGTAGGTGGTTTGTGTGTTTCTGGTAATTTGTCCATCTCCTATACATTGTCTAGTTTTTTGGCATATAGTTGCTCATAGTATTCTCTTATGATCTCTCTTATTTCTGCGGGGTCAGTGGTAATGCCTCGCCCCCATTTCTGATTTTATTTATTTGCGTTTTCTCTCTTTTTCTTTGTCAGTCTAGCTAAAGGTTTGTGGGTTTTGTTGATCTTCTCAAAGAACCAACTTTTGGTTTTGTTGATTATATTTTTTTGTTTTGCTGTTCTTGATTTAATTTGTTTCTACTCTGATCTTTACTATTTCTTTCTTTAGGCTTGGTTTGTGATTAGTTTGCTGTTCTTATTCTAGTTTCTCCAGGTGTGCAGTTAGATTTTCAGTTTTAGTTCTTTCTTATCTTTAAATGTAAGCATTGAGGACTATAAATTTCCCTGTCAAAATTGCCTTTGTGATGTCCATAGATTTTGATATGTTGTGTTGTCATTTTCATTCATCTAAAGATATTTGCTGAATTCTCTTGCAATTTCTTCTTTGACCCACTGATTGTTTAAGAGTATGTTGTTTAATCTCCATATCTTTATGAATTTTCTATTTTCACTCCATTATTGATTTCCAGCTTCATTCTGTTATGATCAGAGAAAGTGTTTTGTATAATTTCAATACTTTTACATTTATTGAGACTTGCCTTGTGACCCACCATGTGGTCTACCATGGAGGAGAACCCAAGAGCTCTTGAAAAGAATGTATATACTGTTGTGGGGTGCAATGCTCTATCGATGTCTGTTAGGTCTAGTTCATTTATCATATTATTCAAGCTCTCTGTTTCTTTATTTACCTCTGTCCAGATGTTCTATCCAATACTGAGAGTGGTATACTGAAGTCTCCAACTATTATTGTAGAGATATCCATTTCTCCCTTCAGTTTTGCCAGTGTGTGCATCATGTATCTTGGGGCACTCAGGTTAGGTGCATTCATATTTAGTATAGTTATTTTTTCTTGGTGAATTGCCCCTTTTGTTAATATATAATGACCTTCTTCATCCCTCATAACAGTTTTGCATTTAAAATCTATTTTGTCCGATATTAGTATCATTACTCCAGCTCTTTTTTGGTTTATATTTGCATGGAGTATCTTCTTCCAACCTTTCACTTTTAGCCTGGTCCTTTCCTTATGTCTGAGGTGGGTCTTTGTTGACAGCATATAGACGTCTCATATTTTTAAAATATATCCTATCAGTGTATGTCTTTTGATTGGGAAGTTCAAGCCATTAACATGCAATGATATTACTCTAAAGGCATTACTTACTTCATCCATTTTGTCCTTTGGCTTTCTGTTGTCATATTGCACTATTGTCTGTCTTCATACCCTTTAATTTACCCTTCCTAGTAATCTTCATTTTTAGACTCTTCTCCAAGTCTCTCTCCCTTGTTTTTTCCTTTCAGGCTGTAGCATTCCCTTTAGTATTTCTTATAATTCTGGTCTTTTGGTAACATATTTTATCAGTTTTTGTTCGTCTCTGAAGATCAAACTCACCCTCATTTTTGATGGACAGCTTTGCTGGATACAGAATTCCTGGCCAGCAGTTTTTCTCTCTCAGCACCTTAAATACATTATACTTCTTACTTCTCTCTCCATGGTTTCTGATGAGAAGTTGGCACTTAGTCTTACTGAGGTTCTCTTGTAAGTGAGACTTTGCTTTTCTCTTGCATGTCCAGAATCCTCTCTTTATCTCTGATATTTGTCATTCTGAATAGTAGATGTCTTGGGGCAGGTCTATTCAGATTTATTTTGTTTGGGGTGCATTATCCTTCTTGGATATTGATATTTATGTCTTTCATAAGTGTTGGGAAGTTTTTGGTCATTATTTCCTTAAATATTCTTTCTGCCCTTCTTACATTCTCTTCTACTTCTGGGACACCAATAAGGCATATGTTTGTGCATTTTGCTGTGTCATTCTATTCCCCGAGACCCTGTTCCATTTTTTACATACTTTTCTCTCTCTGTTCTTCTGTCTTTTCTAATTCAGTTGTTCTCTCTTCAGAAATCACTAATCCTGTCTTCAAACAATTGGCTAAGTTTTGATAGTAACTTGTGTAAGACAACAGCCAAAGAAATGCAGAATGTCTAAAGTTAATTGTATAAAGAAGATGTATAAGGTGAATATATTAGGATGATGTTCACTAATATCTTAAGGAAATGAGAAAAAATTTATATACTTATAGCCAATCCAGGACATCAATACTAAGCCTATTTGAGAATGTCACTTAAATGGTGTGTGTGGGGGGGTGGTGTTAAATATTTTTTTATCAGTTCTGTTCATTAAAATAATTAAAAGCTTCCATATTTATTGAAAACTACAGTTTGGCAATTTAGCTGATGAAAGAATTCATGATTCTTGGGAAATATAATGTAGTTTTAATTAGAATAACTCATAAGATTTATTTACATTATTTTTTTGGAATGGGAATGGTTGATTACCTGCATTTTTAAATAATAGAGATAGCTGATAATTATTCTTCATCATTTTCCTCAAATCATTAAATATCATAGACAAGAATTCATAAAGTAGAAAGCCAAACTGCTCCAGGTATCAGTCTTCCTCTTCTACCACTGTTCTCTTGTGTATTCCAATGATGGCAGGCAATTGGATCTTTTTTCTGTTTTACATAAAGTGATATTGATTTGATTCTTCATTATTTTAATGCTATCCTCTGGCTATTGATTGGTGTCAGAAAACTCTTAGTAGGTAGAAAGAAAAAAAAATAACAGCTGGCTATGAATAAAATGTTCTTCCAGGGTCTACTGATAAGGAAAATAATAAAACAAGAACAATGGACAAGGAAAACCATAGCAGATATTTGTTGGATACTTTTATAAGAGATCTGGTGCTATGCTAAGCATTTTCACTTAATCAGCAAGGCATTCTATAAACTAGCTATTATGGATAGGTGTAATTTACATATCAGGAAATTACGAAGCGGAGTAGCTAAATAACCCAAAACCACAGAGCTAAAAGTAACAAAAAGTTGGATTTGAACACATCTAAGCATATGCTCTTGGAAACAGCATACTACCTCCTCCATTTTATGAGATCTGAATTGAGAAAACAAATAAAAACACATTATCCCACATGTACACTCCAACCTACACACATGGAAATTGATTATGGATATTGACATTGCAAGATTTTTGTCATAAAGAAGCATGCTCTAATAAAGATAATTTTCTTTTGCATAATATGTGGTACAGGTAGTGATAAAAATCCAGACTGCTTTGTAATAATTTTTAACTCTTTGAGTTAGACAGATCTGGAACCCTGTCCCAGTGGGATTTTATCTATGAGATCTTAAGTTACTTTAACCTTTCTGAACTTTATTTTTCAACTTTATAATGGGGGTAATGATATTGTATGTTTAAACATTGTAAAGATTCAACTATATAATTTTTGTGAAATGATTCATAGTGACTGGCACATAGTAGAACCTCAATAAGTGGTAACTACTATTTTCATTTATATCAATTTCATCATTTTAATCATTTACAACTGTTTAAATCCATCCCTTCAGGAAGATAGATATTATTTAATTTGATATACTGATGTAGGCTGAGAAAGAGTTTCTTATTCTCAAGCTAGCTTAAATGCTCAGGACAGATTTTTCTTGTTCTAAATTATAAAAATGGAAAATACAAAGACAGTATAGTTATCTCATTCTTAAATAGAACTTGATTTTAAGGCAGATAAATGAAACTCACCAACAGATAATAAAATATTCTGATGAGTTTCTTAATGCTTAAGCCAAAAAAAAGATATATTGTTATATTATGGCATTTACAGTCTGACTGAATTAAAGTGATTTTTTAATGATTCATGAACCTCATTATCAAGCTACTTGGATTGGTTGAGATCATGTTAAAGAAAAGATTGAACCAGTAAAACATAAGATGTTCTTAGAAAGAAAGGGTTTTAATAAGCCATTTGCACTATGTGTGGTATACTAATTATATATGTCCATAGAAACAGAAAGCTTTTATGGTTCCAATTGAAGGAATCTTACCTCCATCCAGCTTGGTTGTTCCAAAATACGAATATTTTCAAACATATCTTTTAACTTTTAGCTATACTTTATTATCTGAACCATTAAAAATGACCTTAAATGTAATTATAATTAAAATCTAAAAATTCTCTCCCATGTCTATATATTTATATTACACACGTCAGGAGATATAACTGAATTGTGACTCTTAATGTTCTATATTAGATTGTTACCTCCATGGCATGCATTTGATTGGATAACTTCGAGTCATGCATTTCATAATCTGAGCACATGAGGATACATGACGCTAAACAATGACATTCTTTCCTAGCAAGTTCTTTGAGTATACAGCCTTCATATACTCAAAGTCAAAAAGAAGTAAAGTATTGGAAATGGATTATTCTTTTAGATAGAATGCAGTCCAAAAGTTTAAAAAATGTTGATTAAAAATTCCTGGTATTTGCCAAAAGAATAGTCCCACTGTTGTAGTTTTAACAGCAGACCTACAAGTCACCAGAGTTCACCTGTCCCTTCTTCCAGCACTCCCCTGCATTCCATGGATAGTCCAACCCAATACTGCTACTCTTCGTCCCCTCACATTCCAGCACCATCGAACCTAATCACATTCCTGCACCATCACCCCCATCCACTGCCCAACCACCTCCTTCTACCTTATCATAGGTCTTGCCCATATTGAGCATTGGCTCACCACACTCTACTACCTTTCTGTCTCCTGATAATCTATCTTCCAGACTTTATCTCTGTGAGTCTGCTCAAATTGCTTAAGTCAAATCAGTGATGTCATGTACTATTTGTCCTTCAGTGACTGGGCTAATTCACTTAACATAAGGTCTTCAAGATTCATCCATATTGTCCTTTGTGTTAATACTGCATTCCTTCTTACAGATCAGTAATATTCCATTGTGTGTATATATACAGCAATTTGCTTATCCATTCATCTGTTGATGGACATTTGGGTTGCTTCCAACTTTTGGCAATAGTGAATAATGCTACTATGAACATTGATTTTCATACATCTGTTCATGTCCCTCCTTTCAATTCTTATGGGTATATACCCAGCAGTGGGATTGCTGGATCATATGACAGTTCTATGTTAGCTTCCTGGGGAACTGTCAAACCATCCTCCACAATGGCTGCACCATTCTACATTCTCACCAGTAGTGAATGAGTGTTCCCTCTCCTCCACATCCTCTCCAACACTTATAATTCTCTGTTTATTAATAACCACCAGTCTAATAGTATGATGATATCTCATTGTAGTTTTGATTTGCTTTTCCCTAATAGCCAGTGATGTTGAGCATCTTTTTGTGTGCTTTTTAGCCATTTCTATTTCTTCTTTGGAAAAGTGTCTATTCAAATCTCTTCCCCATTTTTTAAATGGGTTGTTTGTCTTTTTATTTTCAAGATGTAGGGTTACTTTATATGTGCTGCATATTGAATAGATGGTTAACAAATATTTTCTCCCATTTAGTAGGCTGCCTTTTCACTTACTTGACAAACTTCTTTGAAGTGCAAAAGTTTTCAATTTTGAGAAGGTCCCATTTATCTATTTTTTCCTTAGGTTACTCACACTATGGGTGTAAAATTTATGAAATCATTTCTTACTAACAGGATCTTGTAGATGCTTCTCTACATTATCTTCTAGGAACTTTAAGGTCTTGGCTCTTATATTTAGATTTTTGATCCATTTTGAGTTAATTTTTATATAGGGCATGAATGGTGATCCTCTCCCATTCTTTTGGAGATGGATATCCACTTCCCAAAGCGCCATTTGTTGAAGAGGCCATTCTGGCCCAGTTGAGTGGGCTTGGTGGCTTTATTGAATATAAGTTGACTATATATGCAAAGATCTATATCAGAACTCTTAGTTCTGTTCCATTGGTCAGTATATCTATCTTTGTGCCAGTATCACGCAGTTTTGACCAATGTAGCTTTGTAATATGCTTTAAAATTAGGTAGCATGATTCCTCCCATTTTTTTCTTTTTCAATATGTTTTTGGCTATTCAGGGCCCCTGCCCTTCCAAATAAATTTCATAATTAGTTTTTCCAATTCAGTAAAAAATGCTGTTATAATTTTTATTGGGATTGTGTTAAATCTAAATCAACTTGGGTATGTTAGACATCTTATTGATGTTTAATCTTCCTATCCATGAACATAGAATATTCTTCCATTTATTTAGGTCTTCTCTGATTTCCTTTAAGGATGTTGTGTAATTTTCTGTGTGCAATTCCTTTAAATCTTTTTTTTTTTTTTTTGCCAGGAAGTCATTTATTGGAGGGCACAGGTTGGGTGAGGGCAGTGCTGGCAAAGCCCTCATGAGTGCAGGGCCCGCCACTTGTCCAAGGGGCCAGGATTGGGGATGTATTTCACCCCACAGCCATCCGGGATGAGGCGCTTCTCGGCCACCATGTCTTCGAATTCGTCAGCATTGAACTTGGTGAAGCCCCACTTCTTGGAGATGTGGATTTTCTGGCGGCCAGGGAACTTGAACTTGGCCCTGCGCAGCGCCTCAATCACTTGCTCCTTGTTCTGAAGCTTGGAGCGGATGGACATGATGACTTGGCCCATGTGGACCCGGGCCACCGTCCCCTGAGGCTTTCCAAAGGCACCTCGCATACCCGTCTGGAGCCTAGATTGGGGATGGCACGAGGTCAGACAGGACCATCAACAGGCAAGGGCTGTCTCCAAGGTCCCTTAGGGCAACCTGTACAAGCAACAGGCCGCATATACTACCAAGGAGGCTGCTGTCCGCAGCCACTGCACACCGGGCCCCCATGGGGAGATGGAGACGGTCGGCTTAATTAGCTGCAGGGCCTTTAAATCTTTATTTAAGTTTATTCCTAGGTATTTGATCTTTTAGTTGCTATTGTAAATGGTATTTTTTTCTTGCTTTCTTTCTCAGCTTGCTCATTATTGGTGTACAGAAATGTTATAATTTTTGCGTGTTGATCTTATATCCTGCCACAGCTTTGTTGTAGATTTTTCAGGGCTTTCTATGTATAGGATCATGCCACCTGCAACATTAAAATTTTTACTTCTTCTTTCCAATTTGGATTCCTTCTTTCTAAGTGCTTAAGGAAGTACATCTAAGAGAATGTTGAATAAGAGCAGTGACAGTGGAGTATAAGTTTACACTTATGCATGTCTCAGGAAGATCTCATTGACTGCTACAGTAAACAGTGCCTCAAGCAGGGGTGGTTCTAAAGACATCTAGATCCTTAGGTAGGGCAGACATCCCATCAGTGGGCCTTACCTTTGAATTATGTCCCCAATGCAACAGAGTTAGACTTATTTCTTAGAGGGAAAGCCTTAAGCATTTCACCATTGAATATGATATTAGCAGTGGATTTTTAATAGATACCTTTTATCATGTTGAGGAAATTTCCTTCTATTCTTATTTTTTGAAGTATTTTTATCAAGAAAGAATGTTATATTTTGTCAAAAGCTTTTTCTGCATCAAAAGAGAAGATCATGTGATTTTTTTTCTTTAGATCTGTTAATGTGGTATATTACATTGATTGATTTCCTTTATGTTGAACCATCCTTGCACATCAGGGCAGTGTATAATAAGGACAGACCAATATGCCAGGCCCTTGTCATTGATGATTTTACTTGTGATATTTGTTCTTGTGAAATTGAAACTTAGCTTGGTATTATATATTGCCTAAGATTTGCCTCCTGAAAGCCTCCTTGTTGCTCAAATGTGGCCTCTCTCTAAGCCAAACTTAGCATATAATTGTACTACCTTCTCCCCACCCCCACCCCCACTGTGGGACCTGACTCCTGGGGATGAGCCTTGTTGGCACCAAGGGATTATTACAAACTAACAACTAGTGATGCATTTGAAAAAGACATTATCCGAAAGGGGGAAATGGTAAATACAGATGAGTTTTTGTGGCTAAGAAATTTTGAAGTGATTCGGGAGGTTCATTCCAGAGTTTACACTTATGCACGTCTCAGGAAGATCTCATTGACTACCACAGAAAACAGTGCCTCAAGCAGTGGTGCCTCTAGAGACATCTATACCCTTAGGTAGGGCAGACATTTCCTGTCAGTGGGTCTTACCTTTGAATTATGTCTCCAATGCAACGGAGTTAGATTTATTTATAATTTCCCTATATATGGCTCTTCTGCTGCTTTTATTTGAACCTATAATTAGCTCTATGCTCATTAAATATACTTACCAGAGACTTAAATCTTCAATCTGTTCATATGCTGGTTGAGCTCTGAATCTCAGCAGAGTTTTAGCGTCTACTCTCCAGTTTACTGGACTCGCCCAGGACAACTAACAAAATGATGATGATTGACAATGCCCACCTCCCAAAACAGAGTATCAACAACTGCAAGCACAACAATTTCACCCATCTGCCCCATGGGATCTAAGCCCCCTCTCAATTAGAAACATAGTGGGCTTCACCATCCTAAAATCCTCAAGATTGAGGAATAAGCAAACAAGGGGACATGCAACTATGGACAAAAGTAGACATTATTATTCTAGCAATGGAAGATCTTGTAACATTGACATAAAGGTACTTGTCCCCAGAGGTTCTGAGGGGAGGGAAAGTGAAGAATAGGTAGAACATGGAGCATTTTGGGTACACTGGGATTGTTCTAAATGACATTGCAATGACAGCTACAGGCCATTATACATTTTGTCAAAACCTGTAAAAATGTGTGGTGCAAAGTATAAACTCTCATGTGAACTATTGACCGTGGTTAGTAGCAGTGCTTCAATATGTGTTCATCAATTGTAACAAATGCACCACACTAATGAAAGATGTTGTCAATGGGGAAAAGTGTGGGAGGGGAAGGAGGTAGGGTATATGGGAATCCCACTATATTCTCAATGTATCATTTATGTAATCTAAAGCTTCTTTCAGAATATAAAAAAAAAAAAAATTAAAAATTACTGGTATATAGTGTCAATTGTATGGGATGGAAGAAAAACATTTTCAGAGTTTTCATTTATGCAAACACACACAGACACACACACATGGTCTTTGAATTGATACAATTTAGTACTAGACAGAAATCCTATGACTTCCTGACATTATGCTTAATTGAGGACAGAAGGAAACAACAGCATTTAGTTAGGTTCACATGAAAGGTAGATTTAATTAACATATTTTAATGATTTAACTTGAATTCTATCATTTCAAGTTGTCTATTGTCAGGAATTTTAGATGTAGTAAATGTTTAATAAATATTTTTTGAACCCAAAGTAATTAGCTTACATTAACTTGAATGAGATTATTATTTGACACAAAGACACATTTTTTTTATAATTTTAAAATATGGCATTCACTTCCTAAGAATAAAAAGAGGAAATATTCAAGTTTAAGATATAAATACTATAAGTATGTTGGACAATTGCTCGTATGTACCTTCAAAGTATTTTAGAACATGAAAAAGTAAAAAATGTGCACATACAAAATTGATGCCTGTGCATAGTATTAGATAATAAATAGACATATGCAAGAGCATACTTATTAGTTGGACATTGGTAATATTGCTGTCTCCAAGGGGGAAAATGTGGGTTACGTTGCTTCTAGATGATAGTTTTATATTTTTTTATAAAAAGTTCTTAAGCCACTTTGCTTCCAAACTACAGTTGAAAAAAGGTAGGATTGCTTTCCATCAGTTGTATCTTCTGTATCCAATATTTTCCACCCTCATCTATGAGAGACAATTAGAGAAAGAGATGTGGACAAGATAATGGACCATTATGCCCTCCTGAGATCCATCCTTCACACAGAGAAGTTTCAAGATGTTTTGTAATTTATAACAGTTCCTCTGATTTTAATGGCTTTGTACTGAGGAATTGGAAAGCACAATTAGTTATCACTTTCCTCCAAGGATGGCCAAGATATGTTCTCTTGCATTTCCCAACTCTGACCCAATGTTAGTTATTGACACTCGCTACCACTGTATTCAAAAGAATTTTGAGCCTTCATCTTGGCTCATTGCAAACATGTTTTGATTGATCAGTGGTGTCTGCTATGGACTGCTGTGTGAAGGGATAGTGATAGTATATTCAGCAGGTTATCTTCAGTCTGTTCCAGGTAGACTGGCCAATGCTTCTAGGTATACTTTTCTCAAAAAAAAATAGAAAGCCCTAACTCCAAGTAAAATTACAGAATCAACTATTTATACTAGTACCAATACTTCCTGAATACTAAGTAAATGCTGCATAGATAGTACTTAAGAGACCCAGGAATAATATTTTAACTCAACCCATTACTGGTGATATGTCTATACCTGAGGGTGACTTATTTAAACTATTTAATAATAGCAACTTCCTCATATGGTGGTTATAAGGATTTAATGAGATAAACATGAAACCTGTTTAGTACAATATCTGTACATAATAAATCCTCAGTAAATATTAGTTATTATTACTGGGATTATACTGCCAACCATTTGTTTACGTGAAAGATAATTACACTGATCATTCTCTTGAAATGTGACTGTAAAATATATATATATATATATATATATATATATATACACACACACACACAAATATTTTTGTTAATGAAAAAATAATGAAAAATACATTTCTCATGAATTCCAGATGATTATTATTTAGTATTGTTTTTGATGGATAAAGATGGTTGTCTTTATTTGCTTTCCACCAGATCATCTATGGAGAAAATCATCTGTATTCTACATAAACAGTCACTAGAAGTAACAAGTGGGTATTTTTTAAAACAGGGCTTTTTTTAAACAAATCAATTTTATTGAGACATATTAATAAAACATAAATCCATCCAAAGTGCACAATTAATGGTATTTGGTATATCACATGGTTGTGTATTCATCACTTCAATCATTTTTTGGGCATTTTCATTATTCCAATAATAATAAAACAAAAAACAGACAAACAAACAAAAAACCTCATTACCTCTCAGTCTCTCTATGCTTCCCCTGCCATACATAGCTGCTATTCTATTTCCATCTCTCTAGTTGGTTTGTGATTATATTTTGTAAAAACATTCTTATATATGCAATATTACCCATATTTGTATTTCTTTTTTAATTTTTTTAAAATTATTATTTTTAAAGAAGCTTTAGATTACGTAACTGTTACCTTGAAAATATAGGGGATGCCTATATACCACAACCCCTGCCCCTCTCATACCTTTCCCCATTAACATCTTTCATTAGTGTGATACATTTGTTACAATTGATGAAACACATGTTGAAGCATTGCTACTAACCATGGTCTATAGTTTACATTTTGTTTTACACTTTGAACTGCACAATTTTATGGGTTTTGACAAAATGTATAATGGTCTATATCCATCATTGCAATGTCATTCAAAACAATTCCAAAATGTCCCAAAAATGATCCATGATACACCTATTCTTCCCTCTCCCTCCTCTCAGAAACTCTTGTAACCACTGCCTTTATGTAAATGTTACAAGATCTTCCATTACTAGAATAATAATAAGTCTACTTTAGTCCATAGTTGCATTCCTCCTTTATATTTGTTGATTCCTCAATCTTGAGGATTTGAGAATGGTTATGCCCACTCTACTTCTGATTAAGTGGGGCTTAGATCCCATGGTGCAGATGGATGGAACTGTCTTGCTTGCAGTTTGTAGATACTCTCTGTTTTTTTGGATAGGTGATGTCAATCATCATCCTTTTGTTAGTTGTCCTTGGTGAGTCCAATGAATTGGAGGATAGGTGTTGGCTGCAAGTCTGCTGAGATTCAGGGCTCAACTGGCATATGAAGAGCCATAAGATTTACATCTTTGGGTATAGTGCTAATGATAGGTTTAAATAAAAGGGGCATAAGAACCAAGTATAGGAAAATTTTAAATGAGTCCAGCTCCGATACATTGGGGTGATAGGTTATCATATATTCCAAGGTAAAGTCCACTGACAGGGTGCTGAATTCCTGGGTTTGTCTGCACTGCTTGTAGTGTCTAGATGTCTCTAGAGCCCTCAGGAGCCCCCCTGCTTAAGGTACTGTTTACTGTGGCAGTCAGTTAGATCCTCCTAAGATGTGCATAAGCATAACCTCTGGAATGACCTACCAACTCACTTTGAAACCTCTTAGCCATTAAAACTCATTTTATTTAATATTTCTGCCCTTTTTTGTAAAGTTCTTTTTCCAAATGTATCACTAATTGTCACTTTGTAATAATCCCTGGATCATCCATGGGAGCCATGTCCCAAATTGGGAGGAAGGTAGTGAGTTTATATGCTGAGTTTGGTTTAGAGAGAAGACACATTAGAACAACAAGGAGGCTTTCAGTAGGTAACTGTTTGGCAATATATAATACTAAGCTAAATTTCAATTTCACAAAAACAAGGTCCATAAGTACAATATCAAGGGCCTGGTGAATTGGTCTGTCCTCCTTCACAAGTCACTCACCAAGTACTTTAGAGATCTTGCCACTCTGTTAGAGAATGTAACAGGACTAGCAAGGATGGGAATTCAATATTCTTTCTGTTATTTTGTGGGTTTCCATTCACTGAGACAACACCCCATGACCACTTGAACACATTCACACCAGTAAATCCTCCCCTGCCACAGTTGCAACTCTTCTGCAATCCAAAACCTCTCCCAAAACAAAGCAAAAAATAATAAATAAAATAAAAATAATATATATATAATTTTTAAAAATATTAAAATGGCAATACCGCTAAAGAATGTCAGAGCAAAAGTTTCTAAATTCCCTACCTGTTATAACATTTTGTGATTTTTATATTAACATTGTTACAAAATAGGAACAAAATGACATTCCAATATTTGTTTTGTGGTTCAACAAAATAGTACAATAGGTGACCCAAAAAATACCTGAATATTGCTAAAAATTTTAAAAGTAGAATTTTGATAAGTTACCATCATTCTCCATCTTCATTTAGCAAGATGCTAGGCTGGAATACACAGGGTCATAGAAGTTTATAATTTATTAATACTTTATTATATCACTATAGTTTGAAGAAAGGCCAGATTCAGTTATATACTTATTCACTCAAGACTGCCCAATATTTCTCAAAAAGTAAATTATGGAAGTACTCCACTATTTTTACTAGCACTGATGTTTTATACTAGCTTTCTCTCTTTTTCTGTTTCTCAGCTTTCAGAGAAGTAGAACAATTGGATTGTGAAAGTGTAGAACACTAATTGGTATTACTAAAACTTTATTCACAGGGAATAATATCATTAAAGAGGGAAAATTATTAATCTGTGTTCAAATCTTAGCAGAGGTTGTTACTTGCCCTATGATACCAGGCAAAACAGTATTTTTATGCCATGATTGCCTTATATTTAATGGAATGTAAGAATAGTTTATAGAGCTGTTGTAAGAATGAAATAAAATAGTTTTGCATGGAGCTTGACTCAGATTCTTCCTGTTCTTCCTTGTGTAAGTAGTTGTATACTTAAAATAATCATTGTTTTTCTTACTATAATGGGAGGATGGAGTCTCTTAAGATGTCCAATAATCCATTGTTACTTATTCAAAAGTTATCTTTTGAAAGGTAACTCGGCTCTTGTCATTCTCCTGCCAAAATCCCTGTGAAGTCTCCTTAAAATACAAATAAAATACTTTAGCATTGCTCATATAGCCCAACTTTGCCCAGCTTCTATGTGTTAATTCAATCAGAGCTGATATTTTGCATCCCCTTTGTGGCAGACAGATTTTTAGGGTGAGCCCCATGAGTCTCACATATCCACCCTTGAATATTCACTCTCCGGGATTATGGGAGGATATTTAATTTGCTTCTGACCAATAGAATATGACAACGGTCATGGGATGTCATTCATGTGATTAAGTTATAAGAGACTCTTTACTAGCAAATTTGTTCTGAAGTCTCATTTTCCTTGCCTGTTTTGAAGAAGCAAATGACTCCTGCAACTGCAAATGAATTCTAGCAATAATATAAGTGAGTTTGGATGTGTACCCTTGCACAGACCAGCATCCAGATGAGAAACAACCTGGACCCACACCTTTATGTCAGCCTCATGGCAGTCAAAGCTAAGTCATGCCTGGGCTCTTGACTCATGGAAACTATGAGGTAATAAATGGGTGGGTTTTTTAGGCCATTAAGTTGTGGTAATTTATTATGTAGCATAGAAAATTAATACAACTTATCAGTAAAATTGCCCACAGCTTTAAAAAATAGAAGGAGGAGCTTGGGGGCCCTAGCTGGTCCCTCCCGTATCTCATCCCAGCACCACTGTGGAACCAGCCTGCAATCCCATTATGGTTCACTGGGTCTGTTCTGGAGGGAGCAGAGTTACCCCTGTATGCACACAGCAGTGCCAGCATTTTGGTGCCAATCAGAAAACTGTTCTTGGGTTACCCTCCCAGGACTTGCCCTACAGGGAGAAGCAGCTTGTGGACAGCTAAAGAAATGTAAGAAACAATTAAGTCAAAAGGACTGAGGGAAAGGATTACCTGCTCTAAGTCATATAATAGAACACCCAAGGGTGGGTGATCTATATCATAGGGGATAGAGGGGGCATTTGAATTTCCGGAAAAGAGGGAATTCCTAAGGCCACAAGCAAACACAAGCACAAGCATAAGATGCAGGCTCAGAAAAGACAAGGGAGGATGCTGTACTTCACATTCCCCTGGGCTGATCTTGATAGAAAGGATAAACTCTGAAGGACAGCTCTAGTAAATGCAGAGCCAATATTCAAAATCTGTCAAAGATGTTTCCTACATTGGTTTATTTGTTTTTCTTAGCTGCTGGCACACAAGGAAATTTCTTTCATTTTGCTAGCTGGATACAAATTTAAGGAAGAGACAGCTCAAAGACTAAATCTCAGAATTAACTCTTTAAAATATTAAAATGCAGAGTCTGCAACAAAAGATTACAACAAAAACAAAGAAACAAGAAATGATGGCCCATCCAAAGGAAAAAAAAGAAAAAAACCCAGAAATTATTAATGAAGAAGACCAGGTTTTGGACATACCAGACAAAGACATTAAAATATATGATCCTCAGTATGTTCAAGAAGATAAGGGAAAATTCAGAAAAACAACTAAAGGATATCAAGAAAACTATGAATGAACAATATGAGAATCCCAATAAAGAGATAGTTTAATAAAAACAAAACAAATACTGGAATTGAAACAATAACTGAAATGAAGAATTCCCTAGATTGAACTGGCAGAAGAATCTGTAAAATTGAAGACAGGACAATTGAAATGATTCAGCATTAAGAATAGAAAGAAAAAAGAATGAAAAAAAAAAAAAAAAAGTGAACAGAGCCTGCCAGGCCTGAGGGACACCATAAAGTGTACCACTATATGCATTATGGAAGTCCCAGAAGAGTCAGAAAAGGAGAAAGGGGTAGAAGGAATATTAAAAGAAATAGTGACAGAAAACTTCCCAAATTTAATAAAACATGAATATATACAATCAAGATTCCCCATAAATCCCAAATAGGATAAACTCAAAGAAAACCATGCTTCATATAATAGTCCAACTCTCAAATGCTAAGTACAAGAAGACAGTTCTAAAAGTTGCAATGTGTTATGAACAAGGGAGATCTAATAAGATTAAGTGCTGATTTCTCATCAGAAAGCATGGATGCAAGAAGGCAGTGATATGAAATATTTTATGTGCTGATAGAAAACAATTGTCATCAAGGATTTTATATCCAGCAAGAATTTTTTTCAAAAATGGAGAGATTAAGACATTCCCAGGTAAACAAAAGCTGAGGAGTTCATCACCACTAAACCTGCCCTATATGTTATGCAAAATGGAGTTCTTTAGACTAAAAGAAAAGCACACTACACAGTGGTTCAAAGTAACAAAAATAAATAAGAACCTCTAGTAAAGATAACCATACAGATAATTATAAATGCCAGTACTATTATATTTTTTGACATATAGCTCCACATTTTACTTCTTATAGGTTCCAAAATGCAAATGCATAAAAAGTAATGTCAAATATATGGTTTTTGGCATACAATGTATAAATATATAATTTTTAATAAGTACAACATAAAGGTGGTGGGATGGAGGGGTATAGAAACTGTGTGTGTGTGTGTGTGTGTATGCTATTGAAGTTATTTTGCTGTTAAATCAAATGTGATTGTTGTAGATCTAGGTTCTTAAGTTATAGCCCCATGATAACCACAAAGAACATATATGGGAAATACATATGGAAAGAAATTATAAGGAACTCAAAAAGGTACATAACAAAAAAATTTTTTGAAAGTAAGCATCAATGAAAGAATTGAGGGAAAAAGACCAAGTGCAAAATGGCAGAAGAAATTCCTCCATTATCAGTAATTACTTTAAAGGTAAGTAAATTAAACCTTCCTGTGGAAAGGCAGAGAATGGCAGCTTGGATAGTAAAGCATGAACCAATTATATGCTGTTTACAAGAGGCTTGCCTTAAATTCAAAGACACAGGTACTTTGAAAGTGAAATGTTGGGAAAAAATGCACATGAGAACAGGATTAGAAGAGAGCTGGTGTATCAATACTAATAGACTTTAACTCAAAAACTGTTGCAAGGGACAATAAAGGTCAGTATATGCTGTTAATTGTGTCAATTCAACAAGAAAACATAACATTTATAAATCTATATCCACCTATGGCAGAGCCCCAAAATATGTAAAGCAAATAATCACAGATATGAAAGGAGAAATAGATGGTTCTACATAAATAGTAGGAGACTTCAATACACCACTTTTAATAATGGAGAGGATATCTTGAGAGTAAATCAGTAAGGACATAGAAGCATTGAACAATACTATTGACAAAGTGGATCTAACAGACATTTATAGTACACTTCACCAAACAACATCAGAATACACATTTTTCTCTAGTGCACCCTGATCATTCTCCAGGATAGACCATATGTTAGATCACAAAACAAGTCTCAAAAATTCAAAAATATTGAAATCATACAACATATCTTCTCTTACAACAATAGAATGAAGTTAGAAATCAGTAACACAGAGAGAAATGGAAAATTCACAAATATGTGGAAATTAAACAAGGCAGTCCTAAACAACCAAGAGTTCACAGAAGGAATCACTAGGGAAATTAGGAAATAACTTGAGGAGAATGAAAAGAAAAACAGAACACACCAAAATTAATAGGATGCAGCAAATGCAGTGCTGACAGAGAAAATTTTGCCTCTAAATTCTCAAATTAAAAAGAAGAAAGATCTCAGATTATAGACCTAACTTCATGACTAGAGAGGGTCCAGAAAAATAAGAGTCACATAAACCCAAAGTGAGAAGAAGGAAGAAAAATTATATAGAGAAACAAACAAAAATGGAATCAATGTAAACAAGAATTGGTTCTATGAAAACATCACTAAAACCAACCAATCTTTAGCTAGTCTGACAAAGAAAAAGAAGGGACACAAATAGCTACAGTCATAGATGAAAGAGGAACATTACTAGCAATCCCACAGAAATGCAAAGGATTTAAATGGGACACTGCACAATTACACACTGTGATAGTTTGAGATTATTTTATGAATCCCAAAAAGAGAATGATTATGTTTGCAAACTAATCTATTCCTCTGGGTATGCTACCCTTTGATTGCATTAGATTCAGCTGAGATGCCTTTGATTACATTACCTGTTAAGATTAGGGCTTTGATTCAACCACAGCAGTAATGCATGACTCAGATTGAGTCCCTGCCCCCTTGGTGGACCAATGTAAAATGAAGATAGACATTGAAGATAGATCACTGGAGATAGACACATGGGAAGAGAGAGAGCTTTGTCATTTTTATTCTGGGGATCCAGGGAGAGATGACACATTACCTGATAGTTTCCAAGGCTGAATCCATGCAAAGATCAGTGACCATCTTGCTTCAACATGTGGCAGCTGACTTTGTTGAAAAAGGAACCTTCAGTTGGACTCTTTAGGGCCTTGTAACTGTAAGTTTTTATCCCAAATAAATACCCTGTATAAAAGCCAACAGATTTCTGGTACTTTGTATCAGCACTCCATTGGCAGACTAATACACACACCAACAAATTGGATAAGCTAGATGAAATGGACAAATTCCTAGAAACACCAAACTATGTATACTGAATCAAGAAGATTTAGAAGAGATAAAGAGACCAATAACAAATAAAGAAATTTAATCAGTAATTAAATCCTCCTAATTAAGAAAAGCCCAGGACTGGATGGTTTTACTAATGAATTTTACCAAACATGCCAAGAAGTATTAACTCCAATCCTGCTCAAACTCTTCCAAAAATTGAAGAGAAAAGACACTAACTCATTTTATGAGACCAACATCACCATCATACCAAAGCCAGATAAAGATACCACAAGAAAATAAAATTTCAGACCAATATCTATTTGGAATATGTATTTAAAAATACTAGCAAACTGAATCCAACGGCATGTTAAAAATTATACACTCTGATGAAGTGGGACTTATCCTAGGTATGTAAGGGTAATTCAACATAAACTTGATTAATGTAACACATCACATTAACAGAATGAAGGAAAATAAAACACATGATCATCTCAATTGATACAGAAAAGGTATTTGACAAAATGCAGCACCCCTTTTTATAAAAACACTCAGAAAACTAGGAATAGAAGGAAGCTTTTGCAACATTATAAAAGGTATATATGACAGTCTCACAGCTAACATCCTACTTAATGATAAAAGTTTGAAAGCTTTCCCTCTAAGATCAGGAACAAGACAAGGATGCTGACTGTCACTACTGTTCTTCAACATTGTACTGGAAGTTCTTGCCAGAGCAATTAGACAAGAAAAAGAAATAAAAGGCATCCAGATTGGAAAGGAAGAAGCAAACCTTTCCCTATTAACAAATGACATGATCCTATATCCAGAAATCCTGAAAATCCACAACAAAGCTACAAGAGTTAATAAATGAATTCAGTAAAGTTGCAGATCAACATGCAAAAAATCAGTAATACTGCTGAAGAAATCAAGAAAAAAAAATCCATTTACAATAGCAAATAAAGAATCAAATATTTAGGAATAAATTTATGGATGTAAAAGACTTAAATATAGAAAACTACAAAACACTGCTAGAAGAAATCAAAGAATACCTAAATAAATGGTGGAATATTCTTTGTGGATTGGAAGACTAAGTATTGCTTAGGTGCCAATTCTAGTCAAACTCATGCAGAGTCAATGCAAACTCAAACAAAATTTCAATAGTCGTCTTTGCAGAAATGAAAATCCAATAATCAAATTTACATGGAAGGGTATGCTGCTCCACACAGCCAACATCATCTTGAAAAAGAAAATGTTGGCGACCTCATAATTCCTGATTTTAAATCTTATTGCAATGCTGCAGTTATGAAAACATTGGGGGATGGAACAAGGACAGGCCAGTCGAAATGAATTGAGAGTTCAGAAATAATTCTTCACATCTATGACCAATTGATTTTTGACAAAGATTTAACAAATGATGCTGGAAATCCTTGATATCTATGTGAAAAAGAATGAAAGTGATTGCTACCTCACATATATAGAAATTATTTCCAAATGGATCAAAGACCTAAATATAGGGACCAAAACTATAAAACTTCTAGAAGATAACCTAAGGAAGTATCTTCAAGACCTTACATTAGGCAATGGTTTCTTAGACTTTATAACTAAAGCAAGAGCAACAAAGGAAAAAAATATATAAATGGTACTTTATAAAAAAATTTTAAAAACCTGCACATCAAAGTATTACATCATGAAAATAAAATGATCCCTTACAAAATGGGAGAAAATATTTGGAAACCATATATCTGATAAAGGTTTTAATGTCCTGAATATATAAAGAAATCCTGCAACTCAACAACAAGAAGAAAAACAATGCAATTATAAAATGGGCAAAATCTTGAATCAACAGTTCTCCTAAGAACACATACAAATGGCCAAAAAGTACACGAAGAAATGCTCCGCATCATTGGCCATTAGGGAAATCCAAATCAAAACCACAATGATATACCATTTCACACCCACTAGAATGGATATTATTATTATTATTTTTAAAAACACAAAGTAACAAATGCTGGGGAGGATGTGGAGCAATGGGAACATTCATTCATTGTTGGTGGGAATGTAAAATGCTACAATAGCTGTTGAAAACCTTTTGGCAGTTTCTCAGAAATTCAAATATAGAATTACTGTATAACCTGACAATCTGACATCTAAATATATACCTAAAATAATTGAAAGCAAGGATTTGAACAGATATTTGAGCACTAGTGTTCATGGTGGCATTATTCACAATAGCCAAAAGATAGAAGCAACCCAAATGTCCATTGACAGATGCATAGATAAACAAGATTTGGTATATACATCCAATGGAATATCATTCAGCTGTAAAAAGGAATAAAAGAATGAAGTTGTGTTATGTGTAACAACATGGATGAACCTTGAAGACATCATGTTGAGTGAAATAAATGAGATATTAAAGGAAACATTCATATTGTATAATCTCACTGATTTGAACTAATTAGAATAAGCATCTTCATAGAGTCAGAAACTAGAATACAATTTATCGGGCTAGTGTGGGGGAAGGGACTGAGGCATTGATTCGTAAGTGGTACAGAGTTTCTTTCTGGGTTGATGGAAAAGTTTTGGTAATAGAAGGTGATGATAGTAGCACAACATTTTGATTGTAATTAACACTACCAAAATATAAATTTGAATGTGGATATAAGGGGCAATTTTACATTGAATATATGTTACTAGAAGAAAAATTTTAAAAATTTAGAACTGTAAAACATAATCCTAATGTAAATTCTAGACTGTAGTTAATAGCGTAATTATAAAAATCTTGTTTCACTAATTGTAACAAAGGTATCATAGGAATGAAAGTATTAATAATAGGGAAAACTGTATGTGTGGGAGGTTATATTTGAACTTGAACTCTGATTTTTTTCTGCATGGTTTTTATGTAAATTTATAATTAAATAAATTTTCAAAAAGTAAAAATAGCACTTCAATTAAACACTAAAAAGCTACAGTGGAGACCATTCAGTAATGATAGACAAATCAATTTAAACCTAAATATACACATTCATAAGTATGGAAAAATATTTAAAATATTCATAAGTAACAAAAAACTATTTATAAAGGTGAAAATATGATGTCAGTTTGCAGGGTGTCTATTTATAAAATATATAGTATTCTTCAAGAATATGGCATTTAAGATATAGAAGTTCACCAGATATAGACTTCAGAATGACTTTTTACTAATGATCAAATCTGAGACATAAAAGTACAAATATATTGTGTCAAAATTATATATATTATGTAGGATATACTGATAGGTAAAGTAACCCCCTAAAATCCTGCTCTATGCCCTCAAATCTTAATAAAACTGGTTTCATGCATTTTGGAAAAAATTTTAAATTTTTCACTGTGGGAAGAAAATAGACATAAACAAGCTCACACACTCACAAACCCATGTGCTCATGGCATACTAGATTATATAAAATTTAACAAAAAAAATCTTGGCTGAGATGAGAGAGAGGACATATTCTGAGATCCAGTAAAAAAAAAACAAAAAACAAAAAACATGAAATCAAACAAGTTCAGGAATAAAAAGTCCAACTTAAATAGCAATTTGTAAATGTGAGGTGAATGAGCTCGAGGCAACTCCCAGATAAACAGAGGAGGGCCAGTTAGCAAGTGGGTTTTGCCTAGTACTGCATGATAAGAATGCAAACTAACATGAGAGGAAACCAAAGAATTTAATATTCTCCTGTGAAGTAATTGAAATAAAAAATGTAGGTTACTAACACATAGTAGGTCTTCAATAAATGTTTGGTGACTAAATAAATGATTCTCTACTGAAATAACCACATCGATTTGTTCAAATTGTATACCTTCCAAGCCATATATAACTACTAGGTACTAATATAATGTTTAATGTTTAATGAAATTACTATAAATTTAATTTTCCCATGTAGTCTTCCTTTTAGGTGACAGAAAGCAGCAAAGGCAATGTATTTTCTATAAATATTAATTACGTATTTTCTATAAAATATGTTGAGGCCATAAATTTGAATTTTTTTACTCCCCACTGATTTTTGACTGGGAGAAAGTTAATTTACGTTGCTAATCCTCAGATTCTTCATCTTTAAAATAGGGAAAGAAATTTTATCCATCCCATAGGATTGTTATGAGGATAAATGAGATAATAAATTCAATGGTTAGCACAATAAATGCTAGATATTAGTATTATTAGTCTAGTGTCAGCATCTTAGCTGCATGTAGCTAAACATTTTTGTTTTAAAATCATGCACAAATAGAATACATTAAATAAAAATGAAATAAAATAAACTATGCTACCTAATTTCTAAAGGCATGTGCTGCAATGCCTACCTGTAAAAATAAGTCCCTAGGTCAAGAAATGTATGCTACAAATTAATTTTGCCTCACTTTTACACACTTGTAAATATAGCAACATTTTTCCTCCTAAGAGAAGCATTTTCCCAGTGGCAGAGAAGCCTTTCCCTTACCTGCCAAACAATACTTCTCTGCTCCCTCGTTCCTCTAAATTCTAAAGCTCAGTTTGGAGACTATGTGAGTTATTATGTGCTTCTCGTCTCAAAGTTACAACATATGCTTGCCTGAGGAGGTTTGCAAACCTTGATTAATATTAATGAAAATTTTGGGGCATAAGCAGCCCAGAGAACAAACCTCTTTGCGGGTTGTGCTACATCTTCTCATTAAACATTGGGAAACTTCATCTCACATTGCTACAGATGCCTAAATAATACTTTTTTCCTGATAAACTATGCTTTTTAAGCATTAAAGAGGGAAAATAAAAGTTATCTTTTCTTTACAAATAGCATTCATTTTTCATGCTCAGTCACAAAATGCTGTTAACCAGCTGGAAATGTGTCAGTGACAAGCTGGTCGGGGAGATGCCAAAATTCTCTTTTGAGAAAATGATGAATGATTTAAAACTCATGATCTGATATAAAGCCTGGATCCCTAAGGGTTGTTATAGAGCTTATCTGCTCACACAAAGCAAGTTACTGTTGACCAGTCACTCTTTGAAAATGATTCTTTCATAGTCTAGGCCACTCCTGAGTTTTAAATTTGGTTATTGACTCTTAAGGGAATCAGGTAGCTATTTAACATAGTTACAGTGTCATTAATAAGACAGTATCCGGGGTTGTAGTTGTATGTCACAGTGAATTTACAAGCTTTCCAATCGCAACTGAACACTCACAAAACCTGGCCAATTAGTTTATTCATCACTTTTTTCTTCCCCATCACATTCCCCATGAAAGCTCTCTAGAGCCCTCCCTATTTGCCTTTTACATCCAAACTTACCTTTACAAATAGAGGAAGGCAACTCAAAATATCACACCATGTTGATGAAAATATCAACTCAAAATATCATACCACATCTCTTGAGGAAAATAACATTTGTCGAAAGCCTACTCTTTACACAATACTAAACACAGCCCTGGGTATTAGTATCATCCTTTCATTTTATGGATAAAAATATTTAGCCCAGAGAAATCAAGTGACTTGCTGAAGATTACACAGTTCTAGCTAATGACAGAGCACAGATTCTAACTCAGGTCTATCTCATGCCAATGTCCATAGTGATTTCCAAGAAGCATACCATTTTTGCCAAGGCTAAGCATCTTTCTGCATATGTGCTAAATCCTGTTTTTCTGCCTTAACTAGGGTCTACTTCCTCCAATTACTGCTTTCCCTGCCTGCATTTTCAAACTCTTTAACAACTGAATATTTTAAAGGTAAATTTGTTTTTGTCTTTCAAAAGGGAAAACACAACAAAAACTACCTTTCTTCAATCTTGCTATATTTTCACCACAATCCAATTCCTTCCTTCACAGCCAACTATTTGAAAGGATGGTTTATACTAATGACCTTCACTTATTTCAGAAATTACTCTTTTCAGTCCCTTGCTATTTGGTTCCTGCTTCTCCCTCTTTTTATGAAATGTTCCTCCCAAGGTCATCAGTCACTCCACATATATGCATTTAAACCATCCACTTGCACTTTCTTGAAGCATTCTTGTTTTCTGGTTTCTACTACAACATAATTTGTTTCTCCTTATGTATTAGTCAGCTAAAGGGGTGCTGATGCAAAATACCAGAAATCTGTTGGCTTTTATAAAGGGTTTTTATTTGGGGTAGAAGCTTACAGTTACCAGGCCATAGAGTGTAAGTTACTTCCCTCACCAAAGACTATTGCCACATGTTGGGGCAAGATGGCTGTTGGCGTCTGCCAAGAGTTCAGGCTTCTTGGGTTCCTCTCTTCCCAGGGCTTTGTTTCTCTCTGGGATCAGCTGCTATGCTCTCTCCACAAGGCCAGCTGTAGACTCTCAGGCCCACAGCTCTGTCTCTCTCCCCAGGGCTTCTGCCGTGTATACAGAGCTGTCTCTATTCCTCTGTGTTTTCCTGTGTGTTCACTTCCTGGGCTCCAGCTTTAAAACTCACAACTCTTTCGTTTGCCTTGTCTTTTCTCTGAGTCCCTGCCCACCAAGAGGTGGGGACTCAATGCCCTACTGACATGGCCCAATCAAAATCCTAATCATAATTTAATCAATTAAAGGTAATACCTATGACAGACCAGTTTACAAACATAATCCAATAACTATTTCTGGATTTCATAAACAATGCCAAACTGCCACACTTTATAAAAATAATGCCTACATTATTTTATATGCTAATAAATCTACAATAATCTCTACATCTAATCCTAAAGACAATCCTTATAGATCAAGAAGATAAGCCTCATAGAGTTTATATAAATTCTATAGGCTAACCCAATTGAATTCATCTGTATGTGATTCAGTAACTGATTTCTTCCAAAGTATCTTTTTTACTAAATTTCTTATCTTCCCTCTATTTCAATATTCCCTGTGCTTTCATAGCTGTCTCTTCTTTTTCTTCCTTAAGTTTTATCCTCTGAAAACATCATCCTTTATTTTATCAACTACTTTCACTAGATAAACCCTTAAATCTGAGCTCAATTATCTCATCTCCCCTACCACCTTCCATCCTCCTGCTACATATTCCCTTCCCAAGAGCTTCACTTTCTTACATTGGCCAATTGTGTCCACCACAACCAGTTTATTATTCTTGCAAACTAAATGACTTTAGTCGTCCTATTGTCAATTTTACTTTATGTCTCTTTCTCTTAACCATTGTCTTCTTGTCACTGGTAATCCTAGTGGATCAGTCCTCATTGTTTTTTGTCTATCAGTAGCCCATTAAAAGATCATTTTAAGTCTTGTACAGAATATCCAAAAATCTTGCTTGCTCATGAACTGTCACGAGATTTCTGCTTAACTCTTAATTCTGGCAAATCTCTTCCAATATGGAATCCTACTTTCTCTAATTCCACTCCCTCCTGCCCCCCCCCCCATAGGTAATCTGTGTTCAGATCAAATGGAAGTTAGAAACTAACATTAATTTTATATATATATATATATAATTTATATAATTTAGAATAAAACTAAATTCCCCTCTATGCTTCTTATTATAAATATTATTTTATTGATCATATTATAAGGCAACTTGACAGTAAGAACTATGTCATATCTATGTATATATGTGGTATATGTGTGTGGATTTCACTACAGTGCACAGTATTTGTTTGACAAACAGTAACCATGCTGTATTTTTAAAATTTATTAATTTTTGGAATTATATATTTTTTAAGGAATCTGGAAGTTCAGAAAATTAGAAAGTAGTTTTTAGACACGGGAAAGTAGTCTGGACAATACCCTCCTCTGTCTGTCTTTTTACACAGCCACACCATATATCATAAATATATATATGTGTAATATATATACATACATGCAATGTATAATATATACATATACAGTATAGTGTAAGTTAGGTAATCATGTGCTTAGAGTTGAAGTATTTTAAAATAAATTCAATGTATTTATATATAATTTGCTTACTTATTTGGGTGTCTTTCCCTCTTTTTTATGCATTTTGATAATTTTCAGAACATTTTATATTCTCCATAAAAAAATCCCACATTTTTTCTGTATATAAAAGTTTTGATATATACTATATATAATTAGAATAGAACAGACAGTGTGAAAATGAGTGGGAAGGAAAAATAACCATCAAGCAAAGGTCTTCTGTTTTAAAATGTTGCTGTTTGATTTTGTGTGTGTATATATATTCTGAATTCAATTTATTGTTTTGGTTCTTATTGTAAAATTTGTTCTGATACATGCATCTTTAGATAGATAAATACTATTTTATTTGCTAGGAGATTAAAACAAATTATTAAGAGAATATAATATTTATTACCACATGAAAAAAATCAAACCTTTAATTTATAAAATTATGATAATCTGTAAACAGGGACTACTGTTCCTTCTTTTGTGTTCTATAGCTTTTTTTCTTGCACAGATTCCTTCAAACTATGCTAGCAGTTGTAAAGAACATTTATTCAGATATAGGACAAAAGGAAAATTGGAGAGTTAAAAAATCCATGCTACTAAATGCTTCTTTCAAATGGCGTTAAACATGTTTTAAGTCCATTTGTTGAGGGAAAGATAGAACTTATTGGTGTTAAAAGTCAATGAAAACAACAAACAAGAGAAAAACAAAAACAAAAATAAAATAAACAAACAAACAAAAAAAACCCCAATAAACCAAACCAAAACAAAAAGTCAATAAAATAAACTCAAATGATAAAAGAAATATAAAGTTGTTGCAGAGATCATAATACTAACCAAATGGTCCATTTGTGTCCCTGTAATTCCCACCCCTTTTGCAGAGCCTTGCTACTCTGTTGACCAGTAAAATTGAAGGAGAATGATGCATGTATTCCAGAGTGAGGCAGTTAAATACCCTGCACAATTCTCCAATCTTCTTTTCCTCTTCTAGGGCCACATATTCCATAAGATGGTGGCACGCCTGTCAATCTGAGCCCCCAAGAGACGATCAGAGTACAGATCTCCCCTACAATCTCACATAATCACCACGTTGAACATGTAGTATGAGCACAGAATAAATCTTTGTTTTGATAAACAACATGAATTCCTGTAGTTGATTTGTTACTTCAGTATTGCTTTGTATATACTGACGAAGGCCTATTTTGGATAATACCTTTATTATGTATGATATTTTAATAGTAATACCTTCCTTCTCTTTATCAGAGTATTGCAGGTCATTTCTAACTCGGAAAACAGGACTTCTATAGAAAGAAAATCATTTTGAAAGTAATTTGAAGAGTATACCAAGCTCCAAAGATTAAATTTTACTTTTTTAAACACTTTATTTTATATGATGCCTGGTGATTTTCAAGGTTTAAATACCTTAATCATTTCATTCTGCCAAAACCCCAAAACCCCAAATCGTCATGGAGATTCTACTCAGAAACGATTTGCTGTGTGTATTCTCATTTTAGTTGTTTTATAACTATTTAAAAACACACACATTAACAATAATGGACCCATGGGGACCATTATAATTTATCCAATTAATGACCCAGGAACAAAAAAGTATTTACTTGACTTTGAGCTACTACAATTTAAATACCAAAAGACAGGGTCACATTTGTTTATATATACCTTATAAAATATGTATGTGTTGGGACAATGTCTTTTTAAAGGGATCTTTTTGGGAAAGACTGTTGAAGAATAACATTCAGTTATGTATGTAATTCTTTGTAATTCACATTCCTTTATGTTTTGACTTTACTATACATACCTCAGTAGACATATTTCATTGGGGGAATAGTGCAGTACCTCAGATCCCTTCCTAAATTGAGGAAATAAGCCATTCTGTGGGTCTGCTCAAAGGCAGGGCTCCAGCTTCCAGTACTGTATGAAAGTTTCCCTCAATCGTTTTCCCTAAACCCTGGAACCTAGAATTTGGGCTAGTTAGCCAAACTTAGCCAAATGAATGCTACCAGCCAGAACTCTGTCTCATGTCAGTAACAAAATGATTCAGTGTTAGTTAGCTGTGATAACCACAGTCATATGGTGATGGTCCTGGTGCCAAGTATAGGTTAGATGTCTAGTGTTATAAATGATGGAGGTGCCACTGGCCTTATAGAATACTCTGTTTTGTCAGCAATGATTTATAACCAAGTACTTCCTGTGGATGGGCAGGCTTTGGTCTCAATGCCTGTCCTCTCTTGGTTTCTACTTTCTTAGTCCAGCTCTCCAGCCTTCTGGATGATTTTGTGTTCCTTTCAGTAGTCCTACCATTTTCTTTACTAACCCCAGTGACCTGAATCAGTTTGTGTTATTTGAAGCCAAGAACACCGATTAATACACGTAGGAATTCATCTTTACAGAAGCTTAAAATGTACATTCTACATACTTGTCTATGGATACATATTGTCAAGAACTTCCATAAAAATAAGATATATTGCAATTTTTCTGCTGTAAGTCTCAGAACAGATCTGAAAAGCCTTATAATCACCCAACAGATGCTATTGAGTTTTAAAGAAATGCTCCGTAAACATTATAACAGGATGAAGTGCAGTCTGTTCTTTAGTTCTCAAACCAAGTTAGTTCTTTGAATTTTAATGAATGCTTCATTCGAGCTATTTCTCAGCTCAGGTATGTGCATCTATTTAAATGATTAAATCATATGTTTTAAAATTTACATTTGGTAGAAATATTTAAATGTATGCCATAGGAAAAAATGATGTCCACAGATTCTTCCAGATCTATCCATAAATGAAGTTGCCATAGGGGAAATGATAAGGGAAACCTCCTTTAATTATGTTGGTAAAGAAGAAAAAATGTTTTATATTCTATTTGACATAATTTACATTAATTAAATTATACTTAATTCTATGTTATAAATTGAATCATAAAAACAAGGTAGAAACATTTTATATAATCACTTTCCTTTAGCACCCAAAATGAAAATCCATTTTAAAGTCTGGTCAGAAATATTCTGCAATTCTCTTTCCAATACTTGAGTAATATGACGGGCTTCTACTGTAAACTGTCTACCAACAGAAAATAATATAGTGGTTAATAAAGTATCTTGATTACTATTATTAATTAATAACTGTTTCTGGATGTCTCCTTTGTGGTTCCCCTATCTTTCCTGAAAAAGAACATACTATACAACAGTAAAATAAAAAGGGATATAATTGTTTTCTCAGTCTTATGCTACCATAATTCTGAACACCAGTTCCCATAATATTAGACCATAGAAAAAGGACATAATAAATTAGTCTGAAGTTATGCTAAGTCCTGCCATACAGTAATTCATCAGATTGATAAATGTATTTCAGATTAATTTCCTGATGTGACTCTATCAAATTGTACCCTGCCTTCCTGAAGCTAAAGACCTGCCATTTTTTGTGTGCAACTCTGCCGAGTCCAAAAACCACTGGGCACCCAATGTGGAAGAATTTAGGATTCCTTTATTAATAAATATGACATGTGATACTCTGTCTTGCTAAGCCAATATATAATGATGGTTCTTCACTCCACCTGAAGAGCAGCCATGTCCCTCCATCTTTACCTTAATCATGTGTTCTTGAGGCATCTGATTATTCTTAGGATTTTCTTCATCCTTCACAGTTAATTACCCACTGGGACTTCTAGAAAGCAACAGAAAGTCCTTCTCCTCCCTCCCTCTAGTCTCCATCTGTGCTAATATTCACTGACTAGATTCTTGTATCAATCTGGGCAAACTTGACACTTGAGGTTTTTTCAAATACTCCTTAGAGACAATTTTGTTTGTGCCATGTCTTTCCTCAGAACCCTTAAGAGTTGATACTGTACAATCTCATATCTGGGTGTCATATGCCAACTTTCTGGAGGGAACTTGTTTTACTTTCCTGGCAGGCCAGATTCATTCCCCACAATTGACTGAATTTTCTTGTTAGGTTTCATTTAAATCCTTCATACTTGGTTTTTAAGTATTTTCTTCTTCTTTTCTTCTCAATGTAATTTTTAAGTGAAATCTGTAAGAATGAGTATTAGTGAGATAGTTGGAGAAATAACGTGTAGAGGGACATAGAGCTTTCTTTATCTCAGTTTGGCTAAAATTCTCAGTTCTTTGAAAATTTTCTTTTATTAGCCTTGTTTTCCAACAGTTATTCATCTTTGCAGTTCCCTTCTAAACCTTTTCAATTTTCTTATACTTTTCATTCTATGTCTGAATTCTCTATTTCTCCTTCTGTATTTACCTTTTATAAGCTACTTAAAAAAGAAAAGAAATATTTTAAATAAATAAATATTCCTTATATAGTTTGGAACTTTTATGTGGCCTCAATGGGTTGGCAAAAGATGACTGAAAAGAAAAATGAAATAATTGTAATATACTACATTCATAGTAATATAACACATATCATATCACCTGCCATATGACTGGGCTGACATAATGCTTTAGACAATGAAAGATACCAAGAGGAGCCACAAGTGCTTACTTTCAAGATTCTTTCATTTATTTGAGATAATGATTTTTTTATGAATTCATTACAAGAAGAAAATATGATAAATAGCATAATCAAATGCTAGTCTTCCTCACACACTATTGCATTTTCTTTAGGCTGCTGTACTTTTACCTATAAATCCTGAGTCATTTCTGGTTTTCTAAAACTTTCAAGTTGAGAATTTTGTTTTCACCTTTACCATAATCATAATAGTGAACTTGCATTTCAAAATCCACAAATGTATAAACAATATAACATATGTATAGACCTTTATTTGAGATGCTTGTAATTAACCTTTTAAAATAACTGATCATACCTGAAATGGATGGAAACATATCTTTTATGCATCTGTGAATTCAGGACTGACTTCTATGGAACATAACTTAATATTACTCTCTTACTGATTCTAATTAATTGCTACTGTCTGGGTACAATCCTCCAACAATGTTCTATTATTTATATTTTCTTAATATTCTATTCTCTGGTCTACTTAATATCATATTAATTGCCTAGAAATTTCTCTCTCTCTTTGTTTTTCTGTCACCAGAGCTACTGCCTGAAGTCTAAGACTAGTAACAATGAACGGTTTAGGTGGAACAAAACAAATATATAAATTAATAATTACTAAAATCACTGATAAGTACTCTCAAGCTAATCCAGGTGATTTATGTGGCTTATCAACATTTATTGCAATTTGAAGTTTGAGTTCCTGGGGGAAACCTGGCTGGCTACTTAGACAGGTCTCCACAGGATGGCAGTATGTTGGTTTTATTACCACACAGCATGATCTGCCTCTGTAATGAGCATTTGTTAATCTTAGAGATTCTATTTCCTTAGTGCAGCCAGAGGAAATAACTCAATTGGAGTCACAAGACATGCATAAGAATTGTAATATTTATTTAATAAATATAATAAGTAATAAGTGGATTGATGTTCACTGAATATACTTTGTAGTTAGATCTACATAGTAATTCAAATTACATTTGTGAGATTTCCTAATATAAGTGGAGTTATTCAAGAGAAATCATGAAATGATATTAATAGTCGTTACTTTTTGTGCATAACAGGCTGAAGTGCCTGACAGGTTTTATCAAGTCATGAACTAGATATTAAGTAATGTTACTACTGTTTCAACTTCTAATATCACAACTACTGATTATTACTACTACTACTACTATACCTATCCATCTTCTACTAGCTATTCTGAATGTTTCCACATGCAGAGATATTCATTAGCATACCCTAGGCTCCTCTTTGTCCCCACTTATTCTCTGATCCTATAAAGGAGTGACTTGAGCTGATTCATGAGTCTAGAAGGAAAAACTCTAGCATCCTAAGCCCCACTCTCTCTTCTCTATTTCTCATTGGGACTAAGAGCCCTGACAGCACACTTCATCCTGTAAATCTTACAGGAGTAGTCCTCTTGCGTAGGGCAGGTTTCCAAGGCTTGTTACTGGTTGCAAACTTCCGCCTAACTCTGGGACTCAGAATTTCTAAGACTACTGGCCAATAAATATAAGCCAAAATGCTTCAAAATCAGCTTTGTCCATATTAAGGCAATATTTTTTCTACATCAGGGTTACCCTCTTACTTATTTCTAAAGTGTGTCAATCCCCCTCAGCTAAAGGTGGAGTGGGCACCACCATCCC
Source organism: Tolypeutes matacus (assembly GCA_026826555.1). Taxonomy (NCBI): domain Eukaryota; kingdom Metazoa; phylum Chordata; class Mammalia; order Cingulata; family Chlamyphoridae; genus Tolypeutes; species Tolypeutes matacus. Next base: position 4,945,640 of record JAKSZT010054473.1, on the reverse strand, counting down.
AGAATCGTCAGGATTGGGGAATGAACGATGGACTAAAGTAGACTTGCTTGTATTTTACTATAGACTTATTGTGATTCTAGCAATGGAAGAAATATCATTGATGTGAGGCAGTGGCCACTGGAGGTTCTGAGGGTAGAGAGAGGGAAAAACAGGTGTAATATGGGGGTATTTTTGGGACTTGGGAATCGTCCTGAATGACACTACAATGACAGATACAGGCCATTATATATCTTGCCATAACCTACAGAGTTGAATGGGAGAGAGTGTAAACTACAATATAAACTATAATCCATCTTTAGTGGCAATTCTCCAAAATGTGTTTATCAATTGCACTGAATGTACCACACTAATGAAAGATGTTTATAATGTGGGAAAATGTGGGAGGTGTAGGGAGCAGGGCATATGGGAATCCCCTATATATTCTCTGTAACATTTATGTAATCTAAGTATCTTTTAAAAAAATGAAAAAATGAGAAGAAAAAAAAAATAAAGTGCATCAACTGCAACATTCTTCAATACTCACTACCTTTCATAGGATACTTACTATATGCTAAACTGCAATTAATAAATGAAGCATCTACTCTTATTATTACCATTTTATAAATGTGGACATTGAAGGTTTGAGGAGATAAGGAATGCATCAAATGTCACACTGTATATATTTGTTATTTAGTGCTATGTAATAGGTTTTTCTAAAACTTAGTAGCTTAAAACAACATGCATTCTTTTTCTCATTGCTCCTGTAGGTCAGTAATCCAGGCACAGCTTAGATGAGTCTTTTGCTTCAGAGTCTCTCATGAGGTTTAAATGAAGGTGTAAGCCCAGGGTCTGGGGTCTCTTCTGAAGGCTTAACTATAAAAAGAACTAATTCTAAGCTCAGTCAGTTGCTCTTGGGCTGTTGGACTGAGAATCTTAGTTCATCCACTGTGGGCTGGAATCAGCCTCCAGTTCCTTGACATCTGGGCTTCTTTTGGTTGGTAACTGACTTTATCAAACCATGGTGGTTGAGAAGGCAATAAGGAGAGTCTGCCAGCAAGATGGAAATTATAATATTTTGTTACTTAATTACAAAAGTGACATCTAAGCACTATTGTTGTATTGGATTGGATAGATTTAAGTCTATAATCCACACTCAAGGGGAGTGGATAACACAAAGGCATGAATATCAGGTGACGGGGATTTTTATAGGCCATCTTAGAAGTCTGACTATCACACTGAAATTAAGTGTGAGAGTTAGGATTTGAATTCAAGTATCCTGACTCCAGAGCCAATATTCACAGCCATGCCAACAATTAAGAGATGTTTCTGTACAGTGCTAGAGCCCGTTGTCATCATTTGCCTCTATGTCTGCCATGTTTTTAATTAATTTTTATTAATTGTACTATTAACTATGGTCCATGGTTTAACTTATATTTCACTGTTTGTGTTATGCATTTCCATGGATTTTATTTTTAGATTTTTATTCTAATAACATATCTACAAACTAAAATTTATCCTTTGAATTATATTCAAATATAAAATTCAGTGCTGTTAATTATGTTCACAATGTTATGCTACCATCACCATTATCCATTACCAAAACTTTCCCATTGTCCCAAATAGAACACTGTACATTTTAAGCCTTAACTCCCGATTCTCTATTCCCACCCCATCTCCTTGTAAGCTAAAATTTAGAATCTGACTATAAGAGTTTGCTTTTTCTAATCATTTCAAATCAGTGTGATCATACAATATCTGTCCTTTTGTGTCAGGCTTATTTCACACAACATGATATCATCAAGATTCATCCATGTTATCACATGTATCAAGACTTCATTACTTTATAAGATTGAGTAATATTCCATTGCATGCATATGCCACATTTTGCTTACCATTCATCGGTTGATAGACACTGGGTTGTGTCCATCTTTTGGCAATTGTGAATAATGCCTGTATGAACATTGGTGTGAAAATATCTGTTCAATTCCCTACTTTCAGTTGTTTGGGGTATATACCAGTAGTGGGATTGCCAGGTCATATGGCAATTGTATATTTAATATTCTGAGGAACTACCAAACTGTCTTGTACAGAAGTTGCAACATTTTACATTCACACTAGCAAGGAAAAATGTTCCTATTTCTCCACATCCTATCCAACCTTTTTAATTTCCTGTGTTTTTTTTTAATAGTAGCCATAATGGGTGTCAAATTATATTGCATGGTGGCTTTGATTTGCATTTCCCTGATGGCTAAATAGGTTGAGAATCTTTTCATGTGCTTTTTCGTCATTTGTATACCTTCTTTGGAGAAATGTCTATCCAGTCTTTTGCCTGTTTTTCTAATTGGGTTATTTGTCTTTTTGTTGTTGAGTTGAAGGATTTGTTTTAATATTCTGGATATTAAACTCTTATCGGATATGTGGTCTCCAAATATTTTCTCCCATTGTGTAGGTTGTCCTTTCACTTCCACAAAAAAGTACTTGGCACAAACATTTTAAATTTTTATGAGGACCCATTTATCTATTATTTCTTTTGTTGCTTTTGCTTTGGGTGCAAAGTCTAAGAAAACATTGCCTAACAACCTGAAGATGCTTCCCTATGTTTTCTTCTAGGCATTTATAGTCCTAGTTCTTATATTTGCCAAATTTCGTGTTAATTTTGTATATATTGTCAATTAGAGGTACTCCTTCATTCTTTTGCAGATGGATATCCAGTTCTACCAGCATCATTTGATTAGGACACTACGATTTCTCAACTGAGTGGATTTGGCAACCTTGTCAAAAATCAATTGGCCATACATGTGATGTCTATTTCTGAACTATCAATTTTATTCCATTGATCTATATATCTATCCTTGTTCTAGAACCAAGCTGTTTTGAACTCTGTCGCTTTGAAATAAGTTTTAAAACTAGGAAGTGTGTGTTTGCCAACTTAGTTCTTCTTTTTCAAGATATTTTTGGCTATTTTGGGCCCCTTTCCCTTCCAGATAAATTTGATAATTGGCTTTTCCATTTCTCCAAAGTGGGCTTTTGGGATTTTGATTGGGATTGCATTGAATCTGTGAATCATTTTGGGTAGAATTGACAACCTTAACAATATTTTGATCAACCTCATTTTTGAAAGAAAATCTTGTTGGATAAAAACAATTCTTGGTTATCAATTGTTTTCTTCCATCACTTGAAGTATTTTGACTCATTTCCTTCTTGCCTCAATGGTTTCTGATGAGAAATTGGCTCTTAATCCAATTGGGACTCCTTTATACAAAACATGTTGCTTTTTTCTTGCAGTTTTCAAAACTCTCTCCTTGACCTTTGCATTAGAGAGTTTGACAAATATGTGATAGTGTGTATTTTTCTTCAAGTTTATCTTGTTTGGTGTTTTATGATATTCTTGGATGTGCATATTCACATTTTGCTAAGGTTGGGAAGTTTCCGATGTTATTTCTTTGGGTTTTCCTTCTATCCCTTTCTTTCTTTCTTCTCCTTTGGGAACTCCCATAATGTATATTTTGGTATGCTTGATAGTGTCCCAGAGGTCTCTTAGGCTATTTTTTATTTTTATAATTCTTTTTAATTTCTACTCTTCAACCTGACTTATTTCAGTTTTCTTGTTTGAGTTAGCTGGTTCTTCTGCCAGCTCCAATCACTTATTGAAACCCTCAAGGGAATTCTCCATTTACAATCTTCAACTCCAATAGTTCTATTTGGTTCCTTGTTAACATTTCTGTCTCTTTATTGAGATTCCCATACTGTTCATTCATTCTTTACCTGATATATTTTAGTTCTTTCTCTTTGTTTTTCTTCATCTCCATCAGCATATTGCCTGCTTTCCTGAGACCATTAGTTATTTCTTTGCATTTTCCACCATCTCCTGAAGCATATATATATAAATATTTTGAATTACAGTTGACTATTTATTATTATAATATTTCTGAATATTTAAACATTTTCTAGTTTTGCTTTATCATTTTTTTTTCACATTTTGTAGACTTTTTTTTAAACACATATTTCAATTTATATTAGCTCATACTTATTAACAATGTGCTCTTATCAAAGTTATATTTGAATAATCATTGCTCTCAAAAAGTCCCACAAGACAAATTAACATACATGTAATAAGACATTTGAATAAAATATAAAAGCAGAGATAAGCTCTATGAGATATTAGACAATATAACAGAACAAAAATTTTAAACATTGATTTTCCTGACCACATTTCTATAACAGTTTTTACTGCTCTTGTGAGCCAGTTCTCTTTGAAAAATTAATATTTTGAAAATGTAAGGCAATTTATTGATTATTAAATATATGCTAAAAACTAAGTAGATGGAATTTTAGACATAGAATTGGATACTATGGAGCTCACTCATGGTGGAACTGGAGGTTAAACTTTTTTAATTTTTATTATTTTTATTATTTTTTAATTTTTTTATTGTGGGTAAAAATCAAATTTTTCACAATACATACCAATATTTGTAAAATGATATATAAATATATATGCATATATGTGCATTTGCTTACAAAAATGTTATATATATATATATATTTTAAAAGGTGCTTAGATTACCTAAATATTACACAGAAACTACAGGGATTCCCATGTTCCCCACCTCCCACACGTCCCACAACATCCCACACAAATATCTCCCACAAGTGTGGCCCATCACCCTCAATGGACCTACATATCCTGGGGCCTTGCCATCAACCATAGACCACAGTTCACATCGTAGACCACACTCTCTCCCACACAGTTCTGAGTGGTGTGTGCTGATTTAAAATGGCCTACATCTGTCGCCACAACGGCACTCAGGACAACCCCCAAGTACTGAAAAAGCCCTTATATTTCAACTGCACATCCCCTCCCTGCCCCGAAAGTGTCCAGTGGCCACCGGCTCCACCTCACTGTTATAATTTCTTCCATTGCTAGAATCACTATGTGTGTACAACAGAATACCATCAAGTCCACTCTAGCCCACAGTTCTTCCCCCAATCCCGAGGGGACTGGGATGGTGATGTCCACTCCACCTCCAAGTGAGAGAGGGCTTATACCCCATGGATATGGTGGTTGGGATGATCCTGCCTGCAGATGCAGGCCCTCTCCATTCCCTGGGATGGCCATTGCCCATCGTTGTCTTCCTGGAGCATATTGAAGACCATTTTTCTAAACTGTTTGTCCAGTTGTTCCCAGCCTAGTCTTCTTCATTCTGAATTTTTATACTCTTCCTTTGGATGGGCCATCATTTCCTATTTATTTGTCTATTTGTCTTGTAATCTCTTGTTGCATTTGTGCATTTTAATATTTAGAAAAGCTAACTCTAGAATTTATTCCCTGAGGTATCTGTTTCTTGAGTTTGTAACCAGCTGGTGATATGACAGAGATTTTCCTGAGTGTCAGGAGATAACATAGCCAAGCAAATCTAAGCAAAAACACCTTTCACCATCTTTGAAACTTGGCTTTGCGTTGGTGGTGTTCTCTGTCAGAGTTCTGCCTTCCTATCAGGAAAGTCAGCGCAAGATGAATTTAAACTGCATGGTTCTAGTTGCCTTCTCTGAGCCTGTGTCTTGTCCTGGGCTTGTGCTTGCTAGTGGCCTTAAGAATCCCCCTGTTAAGAGGAGTGTGAGTGCTCCCTCTCTTCCAAGGAAACAGATATTCTCCTTCTCCCAAGGAGAAGTTTGTTTTTCCTATCTGGAACAAGGCCAAGTTAGTTCTAAACTGCCCTGGGAAGGGGATAAGGAATGAGGCAGGAAATGTGCCAGGCTTCTCTTCCATGGTTCCCCAAAGCTTCACATTCTTGACTTGGCTCCTGCCTAGCCAATACAGCTCTTCAACTGTTCTTGCAGTTCTGAGGAAGCGTAGCCTCTTTAAGTCTGCTCTGTACCCTTTTTCCAGGGCGGGTGGCTACCCTCAGGGCTGGGCCTGCTAATCAAAAGCAGTGATCAATAACTGGCTTATATCCCCCAAACCCTGGAGCTTCGGGAAGTGTGTTTTTCTGTCATTCTGTGGCACCAGGAAGCTATGCCAGGGGCCCAGCACCACTGCTGCCAGCCACAAGAGTGGGGGATGGGTATTGGTAATGGAGAGACCAATTTACTAGTCACCCTAATTTACCAGCCTCTTCATCCCTGGATGCTGTACATTATTCTGTTGGACTCTTGGGCTTTGAAATATTTGATTCAGACAGTCCCTCAATGTTTAATAGTTGTTCTTGTGCATATACTCATTCCTGGAACTTCTTTACCATCTTCCCACAGTTTCCCCTTATCCTCCTTGTTTTCATATTCTATTTCTGGCAAACCCACATCCAACAGACATAAACTTCTTTAGAAAATTCTGATTTAGATTCTTGGTCAGGTTATTGCCAACTTCTCACTTGGGCAGAATATGATTTTACATATATTTGTTATAACATATATTTTTTATATTTGAACTCCCAGATGAAGATCTTATTCCAGGTTTATTCCAGTTTCCCAAACTCAATTATTTGGCATGCAAATTATCTCTTAAATTATGTATATTTCTAATATTAAACACTAATTTTTAATATTAAGGAAGAAATTCTTGATCAATTTTGGTATTCAACTTAAACTAATCATTTACTAATACAAGACAGACTTATCTTTTCACACATATTTTAAAGCCAAATATACACCTTAATTATTTATTATACTACAAATTTTAATAAGTATCTAAATGTATATTCATGTCAAATATGTATGTAAATAACATTAACAGGAGGAAATGATTGTCATATTACAACAATATTTTAAATTCTCCACACTTTTAAATTTTCCATGACAAGAATTAGAAATTCAGAACCTTTCTCTTATTTATTTTTTTAATGAACAATATCAACACTGTCAAGAAGATTCATAAAATAATCCAAGTTCACACTCAGAGGTAGTCTGAAATTTGCTAGTGTATATGAATTAAATATTTTCCCACTGGATTACATTACAATATTTTAAATGCTTTTTCTACTTTTAAATCATTTCCAGTAAATAGGGCTTTCCTATATTTCAGATTTAGGCTCTTTTATCCTTCAGACTCAGACACTCATTCTACATAGATATTGATTTATGCATAAACACTTTATTAGATTAGTGGAGTATCTATTTAGAAAACTTTTTGCAGAAGTTCTACTATAACATAAAATATTCCAACTTAATCTATTTGTCTATAAATGTAAGTTTTTCTCTTCCATGTTTCTGAAAGTAGTATAAACCTATTGTAAGAACAATTTCTGTGACCCCCAAAATGCTCTATTTATCAAACAAATATTAGCAGGTCAATCTAAATTGTTATTACTTGCTTTAAAAGGAAATCCTCAATGTGCCCACATTTCTCAATAATCACTTTACATATTGTGGCCTTTCCTAATCAACACTCAGACTGTTTGTACAGCTCCCCTTTCATATGCTCTTCTCTCCCTTGAGATTGCCCCTTTTTCCTATTTTATTATTTTTTTTGTGATAGTCACAGGAAAAGCAGAACATTTCAAATGAAGAAATACCACATTGGCCTTTTCATAAAAATCAATATAAATTGTGGTTTCTTCCCCTCCCTACTTAGACATTGCCAAATATAACTATGTCTTCAGAAAGGTCTGATAACTCATCAAGGATATTTCTTCTGTTAGCATAATAAAAACCTACAATGCTTTTATTTGATAAATTAAAGAAGAAAGTGTAGTCCCTTTATTACAGCTTACATAACATGTGAATGTGTGATAAATATACTCACTGTTGCTGCTTTTTTCCCTATAATTTCATAATATAGACATATGTAATTATTAAAATTAGTTAAGAAAGATAATCCTTCATAAACTAAAGTTATTTATGATTTAAAATATTCTTATTTGGTTGACCATTTTAAAATAAACTGTGTTTTCTAAATTGTTTATTTTATAATTACAAATGAACGTACATTTAAAATAATCCAGTTATGAAGCTGAGTATCCTTGTAAAATATAGGTTAGATATAAAACAACCATGTATGTTTGAGAAGCTCAGCCTAAAGAAAAAGTGTTTCTCAATTGTGCCCAACAAAAGGTTTAATTTGGGTCATAAGAACATTGAGTTCTTTCTACAATAACCATTTATGATGTTTATCCCAACTGCTCCACCGTAACCTGCCATACGGTAATGAAAAGCTTTTCAGAAATCACATAATGAAAATACACCTGACCCTGTATTTTGCTGTCATTATGTACCAACCTTATCCTACACCAAATCATATGATTTTTTTGGACTGTTATGACTCTTGTCTATTAGTTATTGTCATTTTCCTTTCTTTGTATGTTTCAGCGTTTGAATTAGGAATGCTAGCTAGCTAAAAAATCAAGCTACATTGACTATTGAGTAGAAATATGAGACCACAGTTTTGGAAATGAGCAGAACACACAAATTATGAAGAACAAGAGTTTTTATACTCAGTAACTTTCAGCAAAATATCAGTTAAGTGTGTGAAAGATAATCTAATTTGAGGTTAGACCTGCATAAAACTTCAGGGTTCTTAAATCTGGCTGCCTATTAAAATTACATTTTGTGTTGCTTAAAAAATTATCTAAATCCATCCCCAGATAGTATAATTCACTGTGTCTTGCTGGCGGTCAAACATCTGCATTCCTAAAAATGCTTAAGTAATTTTGATTTGCAGCTAGCCTTGAAAACCATTTAAATACTTTGATGGTAGGAATTAATATTATGCAGCTTATTTTATTTGTATCTTGCAGGAATATAAGTTAAAATGGTTATTTCTTATTAGATAACTGTCTTTACAGTTATTGTTAAAGTGTTTGCTCTTTGGTGAGTGCTTCCTATAGATTCAGACAGAAGACAGAGATATCTCAGGATATGACTAATTTAGTCACACAATTTGAGAACCAAAATGTTCCTAAATCCGATAGAAAAACTTCTAGACTGAAGCTTGGCAAGTAGTATTAGAAAAGAGAAGACATCACAGAAGCCAGTGTGTTCAGCAGAATAGTGGCCTCCCCAAAATATCCAGGTCCTAATTCCTGGCACATGTTAATATGTTACATCATGTGGCAAGGGGAAATTAGAGTTGTTTGCTAATCAGCTGGCCTTAAATAAGGAGGCTATCCCTGATTATTATCCCTTCTATTTTTACAGTGCATTAAATAATCCCAACATGCACCCAAATATTCCTGTTTAACCTCCATCGGTACTTACATATATATTTTTTGCCTGCAATTCTCTTAAATTAATTTTTTTCAATACAGCTGTATAGTTTTTTCTACTACCATCTAGGTAATAATATGGGATAGTAATACCTGGAAAGGCAGAGGATAGTTATACTTTTTGGTATCTCCCAATATGTAGTGATAAGGAGACAGAATTTTCTTTTAAGTACGTGCTATCTTAATGAAACAATTTCCATATACATGCATGTTGCACTACAACATGTGTTCCCATTGACCCCTGATGAAAGCAGGTCAGTAGGATTATATTTTATATAGAAAAATATTTGAGAATTTTAATAAAAAATGGCTTGCCCATTGGCTACTAGTAATAAATAGGGGTGACATTTTTATTTTCTGCCAGAACTTCCTTGGTTTGACTCTATTATTGTACCCATTACTTTCATTATCATAATTAACAAAAGACTTACCATTGTATGGTAATGAGAAACAGGAATTGCATGCAATAGAAAAATTAACATCATTGCACATCCTAATATATAATTGGTACTATAATCTCTTCTTTAGTCACCTGTTAGAATAAGTAATTACCATTGGTCTCATTGCCTGACTTCAATGCAAGTGTCTATATTTGTTGGAACCAATACGTATTTGTTGAACTGTAAAATAGTCAGAAAATGGAAAAATCCAGGTAGAAAAATCAGTCTCAAGAAACAAAAATATTGATTGCATTGAAACTTTGTGCATCTTAGTAACAAGATTTGGGTGACTGGATTTACTTTCATTTCCTAATTTTATTCACATATTTGAAGAAATAAGTTTTATTAAATGTCTACTATTTTCCAAATATTTTTCAAAATATGTCAACATATTGGATCTTTATAAAAATATCATTAAATGGAGTTGATTTCTTGGTGCTCTAGGTGAAATATGATGCATATTTACCCATAGAAAAGATGTGGTAAAGATGTTTTATACTCTGAAATAATAGAAATACTATCATTTATAGAGTTCCTTCTAGATCGCAGACACTCTGCTATATTATTATATATGCTATCTCATTTAAATATCATATTCACAGTGACCTTTCAAGGTAAGTATCATTAACCCATTCTAAAGATGTGAAAATGGAGAAAATAGAGGTTAAATAAGTGGTTTAAGGTCACAAATGAGGAGTCAAAGGACTTGGATTTAAATTAGGAAATTTTTCATTTCAAAACCCGTTGGTTGACTCTAAAACTTATTAAAGGAATACAGAAACCAAATAGGAAATGCTAGATTGTGTCTTTATTGAATATAAACTGTTTTTAATAGAAATAGAATTTATAGAATCTTGAGAATTTAAAAAGTTTAGAGACCTATACATTTTACTAAATAGTTTAAAGTAAAACCATGCAGTTAAAAAGTGAGAGGAAATGAATATTTCTTTGTAAAATACATCAGAATTATGTCAAAAAAGTGATTTCCACTTTTTTGAATATGCTAATATTACCAAGAGCAAAACAAACTGTTTTACTTGTGTTTCCTAAAATGATTTATATTTCACTCAGCAGTAACTCATTCAAAACCAATTAATGAGACAGAGGGGAAGATGGCATTGGAGTAGGCAGGCAGGACTCAATTTTTTTCACAAAAACAATGGAGAAAGAGCCAAAACTTGCCTGAGGGTCCTGCTCTGGAGGTCAGCAGACCAGGACAGTGCTACACAACTCCCAGGAGGGTGAGGAACAGAGAGACAAAGAACTGAAACAACAAACGTGACTTACAAAACCCCCCTGTAGTGGCAGGAAAGGGCTCCCCTCTTCTACCCCCAAGATATTAAACCAGGGTGAAACCCCTGGCTCACTATAGCAGACTGAGTGGGGAAGAGACATCTTCCTCACTCTCAGCTGTTACAAGGGAAAAGGGAGGGGTAACCAGGGGTCTTTTCTTCAGTGAATTCCACCAAAAGAGCCTTTGTTATCTAGGTTCTGGCTAGAACAAAACACAGGAAGGAAGAGATTGAAATAGGCACCATCTGCTGGCTGGTTTGGAAATTGCATGGAAAAAACCTACTTTTGGTTCTTTCTGAACCCAAACTCCTGGGAGAAAATCTGTGACCCATTAGTGAGTCCCTGGCCTGATTTTGATAACTTAACCAGGGCAGGCAATTTTAAAGACTCAGAAGAAGTTGAACAAAATATCATAGAAAAACTATGGAAAAAAAAAATAAGCATGGGAAAGAATTTGACCATCAGAGTAAACTCACCAACATATTCAGATGCCTAGACATCAACAAAAAATTACAAACCATACTGGGAAATAGGCAGAGATGATTCAGCCAAAGGAACAAACCAAATATTCTGAAGAGATACAGGATATAAGACAATCAATGATAATCACATAACTCTCCTAAATCACTTCCAAGAATTGAAAGAAAACATGACTAAAGAGATAAAGGGGATTAAGAAGACACTGAGTGAGTATAAGGAACAATTGGAAATCCTGCAAAGAAAAGTAACAGACCTTATGGGAAGGAAAGACACAATGGATAAGAATAAAAATACATTGGTTTCACCCAAGACAACTAACAAGGAGGTGCTGATGGACAACTACCATACCAAGGACCTGAGATAGATTACAACTGCAAGCAAGAGAGTCCCATCCATTGGACCTATGGGATTGCAGCCTCCTCTCAATTGGAGGTGGAGTGGACATCACCATCCCATAATCCTCAGGATTGGGGAATGAACCATGGACTAAAGTAGACTTACTGGTATTTTACTATAGACTATTGTGATTCTAGCAATGGAAGAAATTATATCATTGATGTGGAGGCAGTGGCCACTGGAGGTTTTGAGGGCAAGGAGAGGGAAAGCAGATGTAATACAGGGGCATTTTCAGGACTTGGAAATTGTCTTGAATGACATTACAGTGACAGATACAGGCCATTATATATCTTGCCATAACCTACAGAATTGGGTGGGAAAGAATGTAAATAACATTGTAAACTTTAATTCATGATTAATGGCAATGTTCCAAAATGTGTTCATCGGTTGCAATGAATCTACCTCACTAATGAAGGATGTTGTTAATGTGAGAAATTGGGGGAGGTGTGGGGAGTGGGGCATATGGGAATTCCCTATATTTTAGTATCTTTAAAATATATAAATAAATTTTTAAAAAACATTGGAAGAAAATAAGTGCTGATTTGAATGCTGGAAGACTGAATTAATGATTTCCAAGACAGAACACTGAAGTGGAAAGACAGGAGAACAGAAAGAAAAAAAATGGAACAGGGTCTCAGGGAATTAAATGACAATGTGAAACACAGAAACGTGCATTATCAGTTTCCAGAAGAAGAGAATGGAAAAGGGGCAGAAAGAATATTTGAGGAAATAATGACTGAAAACTTCCCAATGCTTATGAAAGACATTAATATCAATATCCAAGAAGGACAATGCACCTCAAACACAATAAATTGTATAGACCTACCACGAGACGCCTACTATTCATAATGACAAATATCAGAGATGAAGGATTCTGAAAGCAGCAAGAGAAAAGAAACGCAACACATACAAGGGAACCTTGATAAGATGAAGTGCCAACCTCTCATCAGAAGCCACGAAGGAGAGAAAAAAGAGATATGATGTATTTAAGGTACTGAAAGAAAAAAACTGCCAGCCAAGAATTCTGTATCCAGCAAAGCTGTCCTTCAAAAATGAGGATGAGTTCAATCTTCAGAGACAAACAAGAACTGATAGAATATGTTACCAAAAGATCAGAATTATAAGAGATAGTAAAGGGAGTGCTGCAGCCTAAAAGGAAAAAACAAGGGTGAGAGACTTGGAGAAGAGTCTAGATACAAAGATTATTAGGAAGGGTAGATTAAAGGGTAAAAAGACAGACAGTGCAAGAGGACAACAGAAAGCCAAAGGCCAAAATGGATGAAGTAAGTAATGCCTTTACAGTAATAACAATGAAAGTTAATGGCTTGAACTTCAATCAAAAGATATAGAATGATAGAATGGACACAAAAATATGAGCCATCTATATGTTGTCTACAAGAGACTCACCTCAGATGAAAGGACACAACCAGGATAAAAGTAAAAGGTAGGAAAAAAATATTCCATGCAAATAGTAACCAAAAAAAAGTTGGAGTAGCAGTATCAGTATTGGACAAAATAGATTTTAAATGCAAAACTGTCATAAGGGTTGAAGAAAGTCATTATATATTAATAAATGGAGTAATTCACCAAGAAAAAATAAATATACTAAATATTTATACATCTAATCTGAGTGCCCCAAGATACATGAGGCACACACTGGCAAAGCTGAAGGGAGAAATAGATGTCTCTGTAATAATAGTTGGAGACGTCAATACACCCCTCTTACTGTTGGATAGAACATCTGGACAGAGGACAAATAAAGAAACAGAAAGCTTGATAAATGTGATAAATGAACTAGACCCAACAGACATCTACAGAGCATTGCACCTCAAAACAGCAGGACACATTATTTTCAAGTGCTCATGGATCCTTCTCCAAGATAGACCATATTTTGGGTCACAAGACAGGTCTCAATAAATTCACAAAGATTGAAATTATACAAAACACTTTTTCTGATCATAACAGAATGCAGCTGGAAATCTATAATGATGGAAAAAGGGGAAATTCATAAATGTATGGATATTAAAGAATACACTCTTAATCAGTGGGTCAAGGAAGAAATTGCAAGACAGTCAGCAACTATCTTGAGATTAATGAAAATGAGAACGCAACATAATAAAATCAATGGGACACAACAGAGGCAGTGCTGAGAGGGAAATTAATAGCTATAAATGCCTATATTTAAAAAATGAGAAAGAGTTAAAATTGAAGATCTAACTGCATACTTGGAAGTACTAGAGAATGTACAGGAAACTAATTTCAAACCAAGCTGAAGGAAAGAAAGAGTAAAGATCAGACCAGAAATAAATGAAATAGAGAACAACAACAACAAAAAAAAACGAGAGAATCAACAAAATCAAAAGTTGGTTGAGAAGATCAACTTTCACTATTTGCTGATGATACGATCCTCTATCTAGTAAACCCTGAAAAATCCACAAAAAAAGCTACTAGAATTAATAGATAAGTTTGGCACAGTGGCAGGATACAAGAGTAATAAGCAAAAATCAATAGTGTTTCTATGCCCTACTAATGTGCAATCTGAGGAGGAAATCAGGAAAAAAAAACATTTATAATAGCAACTAAAACAATCAAATATTTAGGAATAATCATAACCAAGGACATGAAGGGCCTTTGTTCAGAAAACTACAAAAAATTGCTAAAAGAAACCAAAGAAGACTTCAATAAATGGAAGGACATGCCGTGTTCATGGATTGGAAGATTAAATATCATTAATATGTCAGTTTTACCTAAACTAATTTACAGATTCAATGCAATCCAAATAAAAATCCGAACAGCCTTTTGTGCAGAAATTGAAATGCCAAATATCAATTTATTTGGAGAAGTAATGGGCACCACATAGCCAAAAATGTCCTTAAAAAGAACAAAGTTGGAGGACTCTCACTTACGTACTTTAAAGCACATTACTCTCTCCCTCTCTCTCCCTCTCTCTCCCTCTCTCCCTCTCTCTCTGTGTTTTTCTATCCACAAAAAAAAAAAAAAAAAAAAAAAAAAAAAGCACATTACTTAGCTACAGTGTTAAAAACAGCATGGAACTGGCATAAAGACAGACTGATTGACCAATGGAACCAAATCAAGAACTCAGAAATAGATCCTCGCATCTACAGTCAAACGATTTCTAACAAGGCTGTTAAGCCCACCCAGCTGTGCCAGAACAGTCTATTCAACAAATGGTGCTGGGAAAACTGGACAGCCATATCCAAAAGAAAGAGGACCCCTATCTCATGCCTTATACAAAAATTAACTCAAAATGGATCAAGGACCTAAATATAAAAGAAACAACCATAAAACTCCTAGAAGAAAATGTAGGAAAACATCTTCAAGACCTTATGGTAGGTGGTAATTTCTTTTTTTTTTTATTTTTTTATTTATTGTGGGTAAAAATAACAATTTTCACAATACATACCAACATTTGCAAAATGATATATAAATATATATGCATATATGTGCATTTGCTTACAAAAATGTTATATATATATATATATTTTAAGAGGTGCTTAGATTACCCAAAATATTACACGGACCCCACTGGGATTCCCATGTTGCCCACCTCCCACACCTCCCACCACAT
>JAKSZT010054473.1:4918645-4929866 GCA_026826555.1 Tolypeutes matacus | reverse complement strand
TTTCCCCCTTTAATTCAAGGTCTTTTTCCAGTTGTGTTGCCAGTTGGCACTTGGTATTAATCCCTCGTTGCCAGGGAGGTTCATCCCCGGGAATCATGTCCCACGTTGGGGGAAGGTAATGCGATCATATGCTGAGTTTGGCTTAGAGAGAGGCCACATTTGAGCAACAAGGAGGCTCTCAGTTAGCAACCCTTAGACACCCCACAATTGCAGGCTAAGTCTCAGTTACAAGAGCAAAGACTCACAAGGGTAGTCATCAATAAAAAGAACACATCAGTGGGTCATCCTCTTTTGACAGACACTGTCCCTGCACTCAGAGGACTATTGCTGCTCCCTTGGAGACTGTGGCAGGTCTCTCCAGGCTAGGAATTGAGATTCCCTCATTTATTGTGTGATTGTCCACCCATCGTGACCATGCCCAATCTTTTTATCTTTTGAACGATTTTGTATATCTTTCATGTACATTCGGATGAACTAATTCCCATGAAACCCCCCTCCCAGACACCCCCCACCAATAATCCCCTGCAGTACCCATTGTAACCCTTCTGTGATCCAAATCCTCCATGAACATGTAGTCCATAAAATAATCAAATACACTTACTAGGGAAAAGAAACAAGTATGATAAGCTTACATGCAAGAGACAAACATAAGGAAACTCAGGTAAAAAAAAAAAAAGAGAAGGAAAAAAAACAAATAAACAAAAAACAAAACAAAATAAAATATAATTAGCAGATTGGGACATTCAGAAAATGGGCAAAAAGGCAAAGGAAATGCCTTTTAAATATATATATATATATATATATATTCATTTTTTTTTCCTTTCTCTTTTCTTTTCTTTCCTTCCTTTTATCACTGTGTTATCGGATGTCTGGTGTGCCGTGACTCCTTCCCCCTCTCAATCCCCATTGTCGCCCAATTTTTCATTTAATTTTCAAAGAAGTTTTAGGTCACAGCAAAGTCACACACGGAGTGCCAGAGACTCCCAGATACCAAACCAACCCCCTTCCCCACCCCATATTAACCCCCCCCTTTTTTTGAATGTTAGCATTGTTATAACTGTTATGGAGATAGCAAAATATAGCAACTAAACATTGTCAGTGATTTACAGTATAGTTTACAATTTAGATGATATAGTTTAATAATTTTGATGATATTTACCATGACCTGTGTCCATTACTGTAAGGTAATGAAAAACCTTCCCCATGACCACCAAACACCCCAGTAGATCTTGACTGTTCCCTTCCCCCCAGCCCCCCAGGGCCCATGATACCACCCTCTCCCAACCCATGGAATGTCAAGACTCACAGTTACATTCCCTGGGGATTTGAACCTGCCCTTCCTAATTCACCCACCCGCCAGTGATGCACCACCAAACCCAGGATCACCACCACTCATCTGTCCCATCCCCCAACATGCAACCACACTCTATCCCTTTACCATAGATTATGTCCATGTGGGTGATGGCTCAAAGCCTGCTCTTCTCTTACTCTCCTTTGTTAACCTATCTTTCAGGCAATGGTTCTCGGACACTGCTCACTTTCCTCAGTTCAGATCAGTGAGGTCATATACTGTTCATCCTTCAGTGCCTGGCTTACTTCACTCAACATAAGGTCTTCAAGATTCATCCACGTTATTCCATGTGTTAGCACTTTGTTCCTTCTTACAGCTGAGTAATATTCCATTGTATGTACGTACCACATTTTGCCTATCCATTCGTCTGTTGATGGGCAATGGGGCTAATTCCAACTTTTGGCAATGGTGAACAATGCCGCTATGAACATTGGTGTGCATATATCTGTTTGTGTCTTTGCTTTCAGTTCTTCTGGGTATATACCCAGCAGTGGAATCGCTGGATCATATGGAAGATCTATTATTAGTTTTCTGAGGAACTGCCAAACTGTCCTCCACAGTGGCTGGACCATACTGCAGTCCCACCAGCAGTGGATGAGGGTTTCTATTCCTCCACATCCTCTCCAACATTTAGTGTCTCCTGTTTTTTTAATAGCTGCCATTCTGATGGGTGTAAGATGGTATCTTATTGTAGTTTTGATTTGCATTTCCCTGATAGCAAGCGATGTTGAGAATTTTTTCATGTGCTTTTTAGCCATTTGTATTTCTTCCTTGGAGAAGTGTCTTTTCAGGTCACTTGCCCATTTTTTAAATGGGTTGTTTGTCCTTTTATTTTCAAGGTGTAGGATTTCTTTATATATGCAGGATATTAGGCTCCTATCAGATATATGGTTGCCAAATATTTTTTCCCATTGGGTAGGCTGCCTTTTTATTTTCTTAATAACATCCTTTGAGGTGCAGAAGTTTTTAATTTTGTATTATCGGTTAATTCCCTGAGTCCATGCTGGATTTTTTCTATCTTTTTGTCTATCTTTTCTACAATCTCTTTGATTTCAGCTGTATTGTCTTCCATATCACTAATTCTTTCCTCTGTCTGTTCAAATCTGTTGCCATGTGAGTCCAGCGTCTTTTTCATTTCTTGGCTTGTGCCATCGTTCACCATCATATCCATTACCTTTTTAGGCGTGTTTGCTATTTCTTCAGTATGTTCTCCCAGTGTCTTCTTTATATCCTTAATCTCTTCCTTCAGTTCTTTAAGTTGGTCCATGATATTTGTTTGGATAGCTTTGATTAGTTGTTCGATGTTCTGTATTGCTTCCTGGTTTTTATTTTGTGCATTGGACTGGTCCATGTTTTCCAGTTTCTCAGAGTCATTTGTATTTTTTTGTTGCCCTCTGGTCATCATATTATCTTGATGGGTTTGTTCAGTTGATTAGCTTTTCTCTATGCTCTAGAATTTTATTTAGCTGTTGGTTCTGCGTGTGAGTTAAGTTTTCTCTTTGGCAGTTTTTCTTCTTATTTTATTTCCTTGCTTTTTTCTATGTTCCGAATCTCTGCCGTTCCGTCCACGCCGTTGATCCGCGCAGATAGATGTCCCAAGCTTCTCACTCCACGCATACACAGCACAGACCCCTGGGCAGGACCCCGTCCACAACCCGCCTTGCTCTGGGAGCTTGCAGTGTGTGCCCTCCTACACTAATGCCATCTTCGGTGGTAATTTCTTATACCTTGCACCCAAAGCATGAGCAACAAAAGAAAAACAGATATAGTACCCTCCTCAAGTCAACCACTTTTGTCCTTCAAAGGACTTTGTCAAAAGGGTAAAAATGCAGCTGACTCAATGGGAGAAAATATTTGGCAATCACATATCTGATAAGAGTTTAATATCCATGATATATAAAGAGATCATCCAACTCAACAATAAAAGAACAAACTACTTGATTAAAAAACAGGCAAAAGACTTGAAAAGACAATTGTCCAAAGAAGAAATACAAATGGCCAAGAAACACATGAAAATGGTCAACATCCCTAGCAATAAGGGAAATGCAAATCAAAACTACAGTGAGATAACATTTCATACCTATTAGACTGGCCACTATTAAAAAGTCAGAAAACCTTAAATGTTGGAGAGGATGTGGAAAGATAGGGACTCTTATTCACTGTTGGTGGGAATGTAGAATGATAGAGCCATTGTGGAAGACTGTTTGGCAGTTCCTAAAGAAGTTAAATATAGACTTTCCATGTTGCCCAGCAATACCATTACTAGATATATACCTAGACCAACTGAGAGCAGTGATATGCATAGACATCTACACACTGATATTCAAAGCTATGTTATTCACAATTGTCAAAAGTTAAAAACAACCCAGGTGTCCATTAACTGATGAATATATAAACAAATTGTTGTGTATAATCATAATGGGACTCTAAGCAACAGAAGAAGAAATGAAGTCTTGAAGCATATGATAACATGTATGAACCTGGAGCACATTATGTTGAGTGAAGCAAGCCAGACACAAAAGGGCAAATACTGTATGATTGATGTATTATGAAGTAAATATATTGTGTAAACACATGGAATTAATTATTAGAATATAGGTCACCAGAAAATAGAAAGAGGATAGAGGATAGAAAGCTGAGGGTTAATCTGTGCAGAATTGGTTTGTAGGTTGTTTGCAAATCTTTGGAAATGAATGGAAATGGAGAGAGCACATTATGGTGTTTGTGACTAGCAGAGCTATTATATGGATATGACAGTGGTTGAAAGGGAAAGTCTAAAATAATATATGTTACTAGAAGGAAATCTAAAAAATGTAACATGCGACTGTATAACATAGTGAAATCTCACGTAAAATGTGAATATAGGTGATATTGCATATATAAGGCTGTTTTTACAAACTAGAAATACAATTAAACTAGAGAAAGGGAAACAATAGCAGCTATGTACAGCAGGGGAGGAATAGAGAGATTGAGAGGTGATGGGTTTTGTTTGTTTGGTTTTTGTTTATTATTATTATTATTATTATTATTATTATTATTACTGGAATAGTGAAATGCTCTAGAAATGATTGAAGAGATGAATGCACTGATATGAGATTTATCAGAATACCTTTGATTGTACACTTAGGATGGATTTACACTTTATTAATATGTATCAATAAAATTGATTTGTTAAAAAAAAAAACAAAACAAGGACATCAGTAGACAGAAGAATTTAATTGGCACAGAGAAGGATTACTAAGGAAAAACAAAATAGGCCTGGCTAAAGTGTGTTTAATAAGCTTACTGTCTGCTACTAGTGTAGAACAATATACTCAGGGAATGACAAAACATTATTTTTCTGACTCAAAATCCTATAAGCACCGCTGGCCAGTGCTGGCTGCATAAAGAAGAGGTACAGAACAAGAAATAGGAAACAGTTGCACAAAATGGCATTAGCATACAAGATGGCCGTAATAATAACAGTGCCAGGGGCAACGGTGCCAGGGGCAACTTCCCATAGGTCCCCCTTCTTAATTTTATTTCAAAGAAGGAGATGACTGACAAGGTGACCGGTCTTGAGGGGACTGTGCCTGTCTTAGGTCAGGGCAAGCTATAGAAAGGCAGCGTCCAAACACGCGCGGTGTTTACCTTACCCGTCATCGAGAATCGAGGCAGCAAAGGCCACGTCTCTGTCTTAGGTGGTTACTCCATATAGGCAGCCGTTTACCGCCAGAGGTTTGAATGCAGGGGGTGGGGGGGTGGGGGTGGGGTGGGGGTGGTTTCCCGCCTGAAGTGGGCGTGCCCAATCAAGGGAATCCACGATAGTAGGAGCAACCAATCAGGAGGCTCCTTCAAAATTATAAATACCCACGACTTAACCCCAATAAACGAGACTTGATCAGAAAAAATAAATAAATAAATAAATAAAATAAAAAAAATCCTATAAGCACCCTAAATTGATAAATGTTGGTGTGAAGTAGACAAGAATGACTTTCATGTTTACTGAAACTTCTTTGAGGTGAGTTTTAGCTGAGAAATGAATGGAGGTGTAGAGTAAACAAGAGATTGAGGGAACTCTTCAGTTGTAGTCTGGGTTATGTTTTGAACAATGAATGGCATTGTCTACTCAGTTATGGAAGAAAATTAAGGAGGTTATGACACATTCCCTTATCTTGAAATTAATAATGTCTCTTCATCATAAGATTCCATAGTGAGAATGAAAATAAACCCAAATTGGAAAGGATATTTAAAATATATTACAAATAGTATTCAGAATATATAAAGAAGTTCTACAAATTGATAATGCATAAACAAAAAACTCCCACCGGGCTACTGGGCAAAACACTTATACAGGTACTTTTCAAAGAGAATAGCTTTGAAGAGGCGTTCAACCTCATTAATAATCAGGGAAATGAAAATTTAAACCTAAATGTGATAACTTTAAAAAAGTCACCTGATTGAAAAAACTAAAGCATCACCTGACTGAAAAAAGTAATACATAATGACCTATAGGAACTCTTGTACATCCAAGTTGAGTTTACATTGTTTTAATTGCTTTGGAGAACATGTTAACTTCTAGCAAAACAGAAGTCATTTTCTATAGCATGGAAATTCCACTACCATGTATATATTATATATTAGACAAAATCATATACATTTTACCAGAAAATATATTGCTACTCATAGCAACATTACCAGAATACAATGAATATACAAATATGGAATACCCATAAAATAGAATACTATTCCAAGAAGGAACGACAGCTACATGCAAAAAAAAAAAAAAAAAAGCCTGACTCTCACAAGCACAAACAAATCACAGAAGTATTGTCCTATTAATACAAAGTTAAAAATAGAAAAATCCACTAACCTTCATAAACATTATTGTTTAGAAATAAAAGAAAGTAAGACAGTAACTTCTATACAAACTAAGATAGCCATTACTACTAGGAATTTTGGAGAGGAAGGTAAATAGAAAGAGATTCCCAGGCATTAGCAATGATAACTTTTTTTACCTGGGTAAGGATTAAATATATGTTGAATTTACAATTATTCTTTAAACTGTACTTTTTGTTTTATATACCATACATTGTAGATGATCAGTATCTCAATGAAATAGTTTTTAAAAAGCAATACATTTACAATTAGTTGTGTGACTTTGAGGTTCTCTGCATTAAATGTTATTAGGATAAAGAAAAAAAAGGACAATCTGATTAAGTTGGCTGAAGGAGTATAATTATATTTAGGAGTAATAAATAATGAATTGAAAGAACAAAAAGTACTCCTGGATGGGTGACCTTAAATGTTTAGAGAAAAAAATGTACTTTATGTAGATTGTTGACTGAGAGTGATAATAAAATGAGATCTGAGGAAAGTTATTCACATTTGAAAAAATATTTGCCAGCGCCAATGAAGCAGCTAGTTAGTGGATACAAGAAAACCAGAGAGACCACCCTGGTGCTCTAGTTATGAGGTAGTGAGACTGATGGTGGAGGAACTGAGAAAAGTAAAAATCTGGAGGCCTTATGAGAAAAATACATGATTTATGGGACCCATGAGAGATACATCAACTGTGATGCATATTGAGGATCATTATCCTGCTTCTAATTTTCTCCATAACACATTTATTGGGCATTTATGTGGTTCAGGCTGCACTAGGTTCTGGGGATACAAAGATGCATAAGAATCAGTAACTGCCTCTGTTACTGGTTTGAGAGTTTCCTGGTCAACCACCTTGTATTCTGGCATTTCCCCACTTTTTCTTTATTGTCTGATTAGAAGTGACATTTTTTGAAATTTTCAGTCCTCTTGAAGCAGAATTTGCTCATAAATTGTCAGTGTACTTCTCTCTCTCTCTCTCAATCAAAATCATTTTTTCTTAAATAATAGCAGTTTTTCCTTATTATTCATTCCAAATGGCCATAGGCACTTTCTCTTGAGTTCCTATCACTTCAACTTCAAATGGCTCCTTCCTATCAATGATAATTAAATCTAGGTGGCATCAGTTCCAGTTTGTGTTCCTTCTACAGTTTGAGAAATAAAATGTACGTCAGGCCAAGTCAATGTTTTGTCAGATTATTTGCTATTAAGAGTGTTAGGCTTGTATTATGTTCACAACAAATGACCTCCATCCTAAGTTTTCATTATTATTAATTCATTATTTTACATATTCATTCATTCACCGTATGTTCATTAAATGCCAAATAATTTCCAGGCACTGAGTTGAAATTTTTTACATTATCCTTTGTTATGAAATGAGATTGTTTCCTCATTCCTTTGACAGCTTAAATTTAGATGACTTATTTTTAGTCAAATGTGCAGAAAACCTAAATTTTGGTACAAATTTCTTTGTCTAAAAATAAACGTTTGTTTGTCCTTATTTGCTGTTTCTTAGATATGCCCAAAGGCATTGAGTACATTCTTATAAATGAGAAAGTAAATCTGTGGGATGTTGATAAGAGACAAGACTGTTGCCAACTACAGCACACATATGTAGGAGGGGCGATTTTTCTTTAACTGTAGTCTTCTAGTTTAGTTATAAGTGAAAACAAACCCATTAATATTTCTACCTGAGAATGGTACCAGACTATTAGACCAAATGTCATAATGTCAAATTTGCTTAGCAAAGACTTTTTCAAAGCAGGTAATATTGATTTATGAAATAAGAGACTGAACTTAATGAACAATGGGCAAAACTTCTATTTGCTATTTTTAAATATGTGTGAAAGATTGATTTTATGCAACTCTTGAATTCTTGCAGAGAAAACTATTGAATAAAATATAGATTTCTCTTACAATTTTATAATGGTCTTAAATACTTCAAATATCTTGAATTTCCAATTAAATATAAACTCACTTGATTTATAATGAACAAACATTAAATCATTTGAATTCTAAGTAGACAATAATTGTAAAATATGGCTGTAAAAATGACATAGGTGATAAGGCTGAGTCCTTATATAATGCATTTATCTATTTTTAAAGCTGGAATGGCACTTTAAACCCTAATTTGAATTATTTTTAGTGACCTAAGTCAGTAGAGACACTTTCTAAAATCATTAAAAATATTTGGAATTATCTATTACTTAAAGCAGCACTAAACTTAACATGGCAGACAGAAAACAAAGTGCTTGTATCATGTCCTATTAAAGCCCTACAATGGACTCTTCAGAAATGTGTGCTGTCTGTGGAAAATGCCTAATATCTTATTCCCTGACAACCATTCACAGAGCGCCAGATTGATTCTCATGTTTAACCACAATTAAACCTCTGACAGGGCCCACAATGTCTTGGTCCAAGCAGGATGACTTAAAGATTTGCTCCACCAAACTTAGATATGAAAAAGAAATTGTGACATCTAGAGCACCCAGGAATTCTCAAAATAATTATAGTTGGTGAGAGTGGAAATTTTGAATCTTAATCTATGCAATCAAATAGAGGAACAACTTGCCAAGATTTTGTGGGTGTTTTAAGGGATTGGGATTGGATTCTGATAATGATGAGAGTACAGGGACAGATACTAGCTAGAAGGCTAATTTTGAAGTTAGGAAACCATTTGAAGTCACTTCAATGGAACTTAGTTTTATGGGGGAATGGCTCTCAAGCTTCTCACTTTAATGTATGTGATATCCAGGTCCGGAATTAATATTTAGGAATATTTGGCAGAAAGAATATATTTGGATTTCTTTTAGGAACAGTAGCATAAGAAGTCCTTCTTACTTGATATATGTCCTTTAGTCCCAGAATGTCAATGACACGAATGCCATTGAATGGCAATGTTCACATATCCTTGCCTGCAATTATGTAAGAGACTATGAAATAACTTCTGTATGCTATATATGACTATGACTATTTCTGCCTGTTAAAAGGCAGCCATTGAAGTAATTATTTTATTTGTTTTTAATATGACAGGTATTAAAATACTTTGATTTTTTCAGTTATGTAAGTTTTATGGAATCTGAAAATTAGCAACTTGGGACTAATGTCATAGATAGGGATTGTCTCTTGTTCAAAGTGTTGCAGAAGATATTGTAATGGATTTCAAAATGTTTCCCTTATTGTTCTGTTAACACTAGTTTTCTTGTCTTCCTTATGCAAATTCCTTATTTAAACTGAGCTTTATTTAGTTTGTGAGTTATTCAAGTCTGGCAAATTGGGATGTGTTAAGTAAATGTGTGGCTATTATCCTCAGTAAAGTTTGTTTTCAGGATTTATTTGTAACTTTGGCATGAATAGGCCATTAGTTCCATCCTCCTCTCTTTTATTTTCAAGTTTTCAATATAATTCTGTAATATTATTAGAAATAGCAAAACCTTAACTAAAAAGTATTTATCTTGAAACAGTCAACAAAAACTGCAAATAGAATAGAATATTTCCTATTTTAAATATCAAAGAATGTCATTTCATAAATTATCTTTAAAATTTGATATATAATAAATATCCATATATACACATATATAAAATACTTTTTACAGAAAAAAAAAATTCCTTTCAGTTTGGATAGTATTACATTTTAAGAAAATAAAATTATTTTCTGTCCTGTCATTTCGTTACGATCCCATTTTGTCTTTTTAATCTATATATTTTCTAGTTATTTGTTTCTGGATTATATAATGGATCAAGCAAGCACTGGATAAAAAATTAATAAATATATTCTAGAAAAAATTAAGGTGTCTGAGCCTATGTTGGATAATCAATTTCCTTGCTATTGTCTTCCCTATAAAATTGCAAATACTGTAAAGTTATCATCAAATAATTTTCAAAAGTGATAAAAATCTTTACCTTTACCCCTTTAAATTCAAGGTCTTTTTCCAGTTGTGTTGCCAGTTGGCACTTGGTATTAATCCCTCGTTGCCAGGGAGGCTCATCCCCGGGAGTCATGTCCCACGTTGGGGGGAAGGTAACGCAATCATATGCTGAGTTTGGCTAAGAGAGAGGTCACATTTGAGCAACAAGAAGGCTCCCAGGTGGCAACCCTTAGGCACCCCACAATTGCAGGCTAAGTCTCAGTTATAAGAGCAAAGACTCACAAGGGTAGTTATCAATAAAAAGAACACATCAGTGGGTCATCCTCTTTTGACAGACACTGTCTCTGCCTCAGAGGACTATTGCTGCTCCCTTGGAGACTGTGGCAGATCTCTCCAGGCTAGGAATTCAGATTCCCTCATTTATTGTGTGATTGTCCACCCATCGTGACCATGCCCCATCTTTTGATCTTTTGAACGATTTTGTATATCTTTCATGTATATTCGGATGAACTAATTCCCATGAAACCTCCCTCCCAGACACCCCCCACCAATAATCCCCTGCAGTACCCATTGTAACCCTTCTGTGATCCAAATTCTCCATGAACATGTAGTCCATAAAATAATCAAGTACACTTACTAGGAAAAAGAAACAAGTATGATAAGCTTACATGCAAGAGACAAACATAAGGAAACTCAGGGGAAAAAAAAAAAAGAGAGAAGAAAAAAAACAAATAAACAAAAAACAAAACAAAATAAAATATAATTAGCGGATTGGGACATTCAAAAAATGGGCAAAAAGGCAAAGGAAATGCCTTTTAAATATATATATATATATATATTCATTTTTTTTTCCTTTCTCTTTTTTTTTCTTTCCTTCCTTTTATCACTGTGTTATCGGATGTCTGGTGTGCCGTGACACCTTCCCCCTCTCAATCCCCATTGTCGCCCAATTTTTCATTTGATATTCAAAGAAATTTTAGGTCACAGCAAAGTCACACACGGAGTGCCTGAGACTCCCAGATACCAAACCACCCCCTCTTCCCCACCCCATATTAACGACCCCCCCCCCTTTTTTTTTGAATGTTAGCATTGTTATGAGTTCAAGTGGCTAAGAGACTTCAAAGAGAGTCGGGAGGTCATC
>JAKSZT010054473.1:4875545-4918245 GCA_026826555.1 Tolypeutes matacus | reverse complement strand
ATGTGGTGGGAGGTGTGGGAGGTGGGCAACATGGGAATCCCAGTGGGTTCCGTGTAATATTTTGGGTAATCTAAGCACCTCTTAAAATATATATATATATATAACATTTTTGTAAGCAAATGCACATATATGCATATATATTTATATATCATTTTGCAAATGTTGGTATGTATTGTGAAAATTTTTATTTTTACCCACAATAAAAAATAAATTAATTGAAAAAAAAAAGTGATAAATATCTCTGCACATGTGAAATTGATATTTTAGGCAAGCAATCTAGCAATCTCATATTTTAATGTAATATAAATGCTGTTATCAGGGGAATTATTCAATAAGGCTCAGAAGTTTAGTATATTACCTAAAATACTATTTTAGAAAAATTATAATAATTATTGCTATTTAATATATAGCAATAAGTATATTGGGAAATATAATAGGGAAAAATAAAACAAAAGATAATTTCATTTGACCACCTGCCTAACAAATGGAAACATATGAAAATTTAAATCAAATTAATAGAAGTAATCCACATTATGCATATTTTTTATTTCAAAAGAGCATTCCTAGGATGGGAAATACATAGTAAATAAGTCAATTTCAACCATTAACTTCACAGACATCTTTAAACTGCCAATAAACTCTATCCTCTCATGAACTACAAAAATTCTCATTTTAAGCCATAGTTGAGCTGTAAAATCTGTATTAGTCTTGGTCTGTAAAGATATTTATATTTCTATTTACTTCAAAGTTGACGTTAGTAGTATTTGTGTCAGATCCTCTTAGTCTAGTTCTGGAGATGGTTCAAGTACATACATGATGCAGGCAGGTAACAAATAAAAGGAGTGTCTAGCTGTAACAAAATGGTTAAGCTCCATGAAAAATAAAAACGACCTTGGTTAGCCTATCAGTGTTGGGAATACGAATAAAAGTTGGGGGAACATGACAGACTGAGGAAACAGATCCTTCCTTAAGGGAATAATACCGGTTATTTATATACTATAATGATGGTTCAGTATTGCTACATCTTTAATTTCTTCAAAGAAGTGAGAAATCTGAATCTTTATAAGACCTTTAGGAGAAATTTCCCAATTTTTAAATGTAACAGATTAACTTTACAAATACAGAAAAAATACAAAGAACCAACACAACAAACACTACCACCATGGGTCAATTAAACCACATTTGCCTGATAAATGAAACCTCAGGGGCCAATAATACTCACCTTCTGGTTCAAATTAACTCAAAAACTCTTCTTGAAATGTATATTTTGGATCTACTCATTGGACCGACTACTAAAGTTAAATTTTTAACAGATCATCATTTATATGTGCATGTGATTTCCAGATGGCACATGGATTTGATCCCCAAAGTCCTTCTTGTTCTAGGTACAACTATGCTTCTAAGTAATGAGGTGTAGTTATAGATCCCATTTCCTGAGGATGCTCATTAGGAAGAGATATGAGTACAGCCAATGGGTAACCCTCTCAGTGCAGTCTTCATAGTGAATCATGTTGAGGTCTGAGAATCCTAGATCACTTGTTGATGTATGGAGAGCATTTTGGGGGGCTATTTAACATATCCTCTGCTATTTCCTTTATCTTTGGAGATGCTTTTCCTCTTCTTTAACATCTCTCTTGGCCTGGCATAGTTCTTCCTTCTTCACACAATTAACCAAGAGCACATGGGAAGAAATCAGGTACATGTAATCGAGGTAGGTAACAATGGTGTAATCTTAAAACCTTTTATAATTCAATGGAAAATATTGTCCTGTTGAGTATCTAAGAACAGGTAAGCCACTAAATAACTTTCTTTAACTTTATATTTGTTTAGTAGGAGATATTTGTTCATGTTGCTTTTGCTGAGTTTTATTTGCTTTGTCTAGAGATTCCCCTTTATAGACACAAGTCATGTAAGCCATTTCCATAGCCCGAACACACTATGAGCTAGGATATTTGAAGCTTTTTGAAGAGAACAGAAAATATTATGCAAAATTTCTCACTGTTGTCCACTGTTTAGAACCATGAAGATTTTATATTCTGCAGGGGTATCCTATTTTCAGATTTCAATTCTGACTTTGCCACAGTGACTCCAGTTCAATAGCATTTACCTATTTCATTTGCATTAAATATTCAGTACATCACACAAATATCTTCTGATGTCAATAGATATCACAGATGTAAGAGTGACCTTGCTTTTCAGGGTGCGAAACATCCTCAGAACACACTGCCAGAATCATCATAGCAGAGGTTCCATAAAAAGTGTTTCTAAATCTGAAAATTGCTGATAGAATTTTTCTGGACCTTCCATCATTTTTTGTTTTCTGATTTGCTTGACATGCTAAGGAGCATGTATATCTTGCAGTTATACTAGCTCTGTGGCCTAAGAAATACTCCCAATGGAATTAAATCCTAGACCACTCGTCTCCATTTGGAATGCTATCAGTAAATGCAGCCACTATGCATATGACTCTATAACATGGTGTGATTTTATGCCCTTAAATCATGTGACAATGCTAGCTGCTCAGGCTGCGAACCAAGGAATCAGCGGTCTAACCATGCTCCTCAGCTAGCTTCCTGAACATATGTCTCTCAGAGGGAACATTTTTCTAATGTCTAAAATGCTCTGTTAGTTTCTGAATAGCTGCCTTAAAACCTCTATTATCTACTGTTCTTTTGAGCATGGAAAACATATCCTGGAGGTCAGGTCCCCTGAAGGGTAACTTTTTGTAAGACAACTACAGAATCAAATGCAGTTACAAGCAGTTTTCAACATCTCTGTTTAGATCATATTTGAACAACCCTTAATCCCGTCTTGGACCAAAAGTAGTTAAATCCTTAGAAAGGTTAAATGGTCATTTAAAGTTACATGGAGTAATTGATGTAGGCAAATCCACATGATTCTGCTAAAATTAATATCAAGTGTCTGCTTCAGATAACTTTGTGTAATATCATTCTTTATGATGCTACACTTAAATCATTTTTATTAACATGCTTCTAAATGGAACATCAGAATATTACTCTTTATTTCAAAAATTTTATGCATACTCTTATACATAAATTTTCCTGTACCCCAATAAGATGCAATAAATATAGTAGCACATTCTTTTTCCATAGGGCAAATAAAGAAAATATGTGTGAAGGCCATAGCTGAATACATATTTCTCAGGGTTAATATGTTGAAGATATTACTTATTCTTACCTGAAAATGGAATATATATGAGAAAGATGATTCAAATCAGATCAGAGCTAAGATTTATTTTTCAGGTATTGTACCAGTTCTTCTGTTAAAAGGAATTAGAAATTAATATCAGAATCAGAAGGAAGCTTGTGTGTAATATATGTTATACAATTATGTTTATATTGAGGGAAGGAATTGTGTGGACTCTGTGCTGCTTTGATTTCCCTTGTGGGGTTGAAGGACTTAGGCCTCCAGCCTCTACGGAGGAGCTGGCTGACAGAATTCACCCTCATTCTCCTCAGGAATTTTCCTTAAATGAAGAAAGCAACCTCGCCAAAGGTCATGGGCCTCCTTCCCAGTGGCTGCGGCATCCTGTCTGGCTGGTGCGTAATAAGGTCAAGCCTCATTGCTTGTCAGAGGTCTAACCTGCTTCTCCAGGTCTGCTTTCCAGGGAACAGACCTGCAGTGCCACTCTGTACCAGAAAACCAGCATAGTGCAAGGCACTTGGTGGGTGCTCAGGAAATATTTGCCAAATAAACTATATTGAATGTAAACTATACATAGAATGGTCCTCAGGCACTGGATCATTTTCATTTTGACCTTCTCTAAAAGTTCATCAAAGATTTCAGTTAGATAATAAAATTAGATGTCGGGGATTAATTGTAATCATAATCAACCTATGCCTGCTCTCCTTTCTTTTAAAGGTTTAGCTAAAATATATATCCCCTTGTTATATTGAAGGGGGAAGAGTTGAGTACCTTAGCCATGCTCAGGAATAAAACAGTTAAACATAAAAATATGGTTAACATACATTCTATCATTATAACTCAAGGTTGAGTTATTCTTATTTAAAAAAAAAAAAAAAAAGAAATACTGCAATTCCAGATTTGAAGTTGGTGTATCATAATGCTCCTTCATTTTCTGGTGGTATCATTTCAAGTTTTGAAATGATGGCCAACCTCAATTAATTGCATTAACATTGGGAAATTAAAGCATGCTTATTTTTTTCATGAAACAGTTTAAATTTAGGTTTGAATATTTAATTTGGAGTTGAATATTTATTTTGGAAAATTATTGATGTCTCAAAAAACCTCCTGTTCTGGGGTGAAATTTTCCTGAAAGTAAAAGATGAACCTCCAGGTGCAACATCTGTTACCATGAATATAATAATATTCTCATTCAGCAAGAACAGCTGCAGCAACTGCATGGTCTTCTCTCTGGAGGAAACTACCCTGGGAAAAGTAAAGACCCTGTAGAATTACCCTGGACAAACACTGAGCAGAAATGTTAACCTGTGCTATAATTTTAGTATGTTGTGAAAGAGGTGTTTTTTTTTTCCCCCTGGCATTTACAGATGTCTCAAAGTAGTGTAGTTTCTGGTTAGACTTTAAAATAATATCTATGGGAAGTTTTATATTAGTGCTGTGTGTGTGTTTGCTGTTGCTTTGTTGTTGTCCTTACATTTTTCAAGACCACTCCAAAAATTGCTTTATATCATGGCTTTCAGATCTAGAGAATACCATATCTATTATGGCAAATTTTTATTTACAATAATACAAAATTCAAAGGTATTTTTTAATGTAAACTTTGTATCTTTGGCAATATGGGAAGATTACTGGCTCTCTGTATATTGTGAATTTTACATGGAGCTTTAATTTGAAGTTCTGTAATGTAGAGATTTCTAGTGTTTTTGCATATCTCATTTTACTTTCCCTCTAGGTAAATGAAAGGAATAAATTTATAGGTCTTTTGTAGTTAGGTAGGGACTTGTGACTATTTCTAACAAATGCATTTTGAGCAGAAGTATCATGTGTCAGTTCCAGTACAAAGTATTTAATTGTTGGTTTGAGACCCTCCAAGTTTCCTTTCCTTGTTGCTTTATTGCAGCAGCAGAATGATGGCGCCTTCATCGCCTAAAAGGTTGAGAAGCCACATTGAGGCTAGTTACCCTGAAAAGACTTCCAGACCACAGCAAACTTAGATAGACTGAAAAATCAATCTGTGTTGCTTTGTTTTAAGTAACTGGGCTTTTGGGATTGTGTGTTACCACAGCATAACTTATCTTATCCTGACTTCTGCATGTTGCTTAAAGACATTAGAGTGATGCTTATTTAAAATTTGGAAGAATAAATTTTAACTGTAATTTTTATGAAATATTCATGATTTTAAATAGATGACTCAAAGATACATTTCCTAAGGACAGGATCTTCTGGTTTCAAAACACCAAAATCATTGTAGTTACTCCTATGAGATCAAGATATATTTTCATTAGTGTTACCTCTATCAAACTATCTATTTCATTTGTTAAAAATCAAACATACATCATTAAATCATTAATAAGAATTGACTTTTACACTTTCTCTTTGGATAATATGGATAGATAGATGGAAGGACAGACATACATATAATTTTCTCTAATTACCTATTCCATTTTTTTCTGCTACTGTTTCTTAAATTCACTCTGTTATCACTGTCAATTGATATAGTCTGACATTGTCATTATTCTGCAGAGATCATGATCTTATCCTTTTGCAAGTTCTTTAGGGAAATAACTGAACAGAAAACATTATCCAATTTGATGGATAATTGAGTTAAGCAGATCTCATGACATCTTTTTCCCTCTTTTCTATATTCCATTTTTAATATTTTAACAGTTAGATTCAAGCACATTTACTTGCTCATTTTATTCCTAGAAAATATGCTTTCTTACTTCACCCTTATGGTTTTTTTCCTAATTCCTAACTTTTTAAATTATGGAATTTCTTCTTATTTTATTGATAAAGATTCTATTTGCATTTTGAAGATATTTGCTAGCAAAATAAATAAATAAATAAATAAATAAATAAATAAATAAATAAAAAAACAGCAAATAAAAAACTTATTTGAACTGATTTAAACAAACTGCTCCCAGGTAGGAATAACTATTTTGTTTTGTTTTATTTTTCTCCAATTACATGAGTATGGTTAATGAGACTGAAATGAAAGCCATGTATTTAAAAAAAATAAAAATTTAAAACTATCGATATAGTCACAATAGACATAATGATGGATCTTTGAAAACCACAACTTAGGACTCATAGTCTGAAGACTGTTTTTACTGTTTGTGAAGTTATTTGTATAAAATGTATTGAAAATGTAAAAACAAACACATTTAAAAATTTTTTTTATTTTTAAATAAACTTTAGATTATATAAATGTTACATAAAAAATATAGGGGATTCCCATATACCCCAACTCCTCCGCTTCCCACATTTTCCCCATTCTGTGGTACATTTGTTACAATTGATAAACAAATATTGAAGCACTGCTACTAACCATGGTCTATAGTTTAAATTATAATTTACATTTTGCACTGCACAATTTTTTAGGTTTTGACAAAAGGTATAATGGTTTGTATCCATCATTGCAATGTCATTCAGGACAATTCCAATGTCCCCAAAAATGCCCCATGTTACACCTATTCATCCATCTCACTCCTCTCAGAAACTCTGGTGGCCACTGTCTTTGTATCAATGATACATGTTCTTCTATTGCTAAAATAATAAAGTCTATGTTAGTCCATATTTGCATTCCTTCTTTATGTTTGTTCATTCTTCAATCTTGAGGATTTCAGGATGGTGATGCCCACTCTGTTTCTGATTGAGATGGTTCTTAGATCCCATGGGGCAGATGGATGGAACTATCTTGCTTGCATTTGCAGACCCTCTGTGTCCTTTGGGATGGGCATGGTCCATCATCATCCTTTTGCTAGTTGTCCTTTGTCAGTCCATTCAACTGGAGAGTAGGTGTTGCAACTCTGCTGAGATTCAGGGCTCAACTGGCATATGAACAGACTGAAGATTTAAGTCTCTGGGAAATATATTTAACAAGTATAGTGTTAATTATAGGTTCAAATAAAATGGGCAGAAGAGCCATGTGTAGGGAAATTATAAATAAGTCTAACTCTGTTACATTGTCTAGCATATATTCCAAAGTAAGGCCCACTGATAGGGTGTCAGATTCCTGAGGTTTTTGCCCTGCCTATAGTGTCTAGGTTCTCTAGAGCCCTCAGGAGTCTCACTGTTTGAGGCACTGTTTACTATGGCAGTCAATGAGATCCTGCTGAGATGTGCATAAGCATAACCTCTGGAATGACCTCCCAAGTCACTTTGAAATCTCCTAGCTATAAGAACACATTTGTATTCACTATTCCCCCGTTTTGGTCAAGGTCTTTTTCCAAATGCATCGCTAGTTGGCGTTTGGTAACAATCTCTCGGTGCCAGGGAGGCTCATCCCTGGAAGTCATGTCCCATGGCTGTGGGGTCGGGGGGAGTACTGCATTTATATGTTGAGTAAAACAAACATATTTAATATGAATTTAATGAGCCCTTCTAACTATAACAATATAAAGTAACATGTAATAGGACTATCACAGAAAGCTTACTCTTTATGCTAACAGTATATGTTAACAGTACATAAATCAGGCATTTAATGTAGTCAAGTAACGATTAAATATAGGTGACCCATATGATTATTCATTAACGTATCTGAAACCCAGTCTCTCCATTTGTAATATACTTAAAATAGATATGTAATAAACCACGGATGTGCTCAAGGGAGACAATAGGGGTGAATGTGTTCTGATAAGCTGAAGTAGTACTTATTAGTAGTCAACTTCATCACCATTCCAGAATTAGTAGAATTAGGGGAAGTATCATATGTTGTATTAGTCAGCAAAATACCAGATATCTGTTGGCTTCTATAAAGGGTATTTATTTGGAGGAGAAGCTTACAGTTACCAGGCCATAAAGTGTAAGTTACTTCCCACACCAAAGTCTGTTGCCATGTGTTGGAGCAACATGGCTGCTAATATCTGCAAGGGTTCAGCTTCCCTCTTCCTCTGAAGACTCTCTGGTCCCAGCTTCTTCCAATACCAGCTGTAGGCTGGCATAAGTCTCGTCCCTATCCTGGGACTTGTTTCTCTTGGGCTCAGCTGCTCAGGGCTCTGGTCTCTGCAGCTGCAAACTATCAGGTGAATGGCTCATCTCTCTTCTGGGGGCCTTTGCTGTGTCTAATGGAGTATTCTCTGTTTCCTCATGTATCTGCTTCTCTGTGTTCTTCTCCTGTGTGTTTACTTCCCTGGGTTCTAGCTCAAAAACTCCAAACTCCATTCTCTGTGGTGTGGTTTCTCTGTGAGTCCTCACCCACCAATGGGGTAGGGTCTCAACATCCTACTGATGTAGCCCAATCAAAGCCTCAATCATTATTTAATCAAATAAAAGTGAAACCTCTGAATCCAATATAATCTAATATGTTCAGAGGAATAAACTAGTTTACAAACATAATCCAATATCTATTTTTGGAATTCATAACCAATATCAAACTACTACATATGCCAAGGACCAAATTTCTTAAACTGGTCCAAAAAACATGAGCCTATTAAAATTTAAGATATGGTTTTTGTAATATTAGGTGGTTTTTGGCTTGAGATCTGAAGACTACCTGAATCCCATCTGCCAATTGCCTCTTTTCCTATGATATTTCTGAGGGAAATATACAAAAATGGATCAATAGCATAATGGAGGTGGGGAGATACCATTTTATTGTTAGATGGATCAGTCCCTGATACCCAAATGCAGGGTTCTGTGAATGCTGGGTTTGAGCAAATTTCTTAATCTGAAATATTATTAATGGCTATTTCACCCTCTAACACAAAATCTAATTCTTAAGAACTCACCACTTTTAGATAGATGCCTGTTGTAAGAACATGAAGCAAACTTTAATTTAACTATGAGTGCTTAAAAAGAGAGGAGTCAAAATGGGTAAGCTGTTCCTGGGGCTGGACATGCAGTAGGGATGAAAGAGAATCTGAAAGATAACTGTATGTATAAACACAGTCTTTACAAGCACAGTATCCTGTTCATTCACAGATGTGACATATGTTATACTTTGCAGGCTAAGTAGTTAGCAACCCATCTTCCCTTAAAAAGAAAGAAGGGAGAAGAGAGTTAGGCAGGAGTGGGAGCTTTCTTTTCTCTCCACAGGTTCTTGAATCAATTCAATAAAATAATGGCAGCTCCAGATCTCCTTGGCACCCATCATTCCTGAGCATGCCAGCAGTTTCTAACTAAGGATATATTACTGAGAACATCTCTTAAGTAACATGGATAGAGATTGGTCGATAAATACCCTAGTGTCTTCACCTCTTTGTGAGACAAATTGGCATATTCTGCCTAGTCTCCCTGAATCTCTCAGTGGGATTGAGCCCTAGTTGCCCACAGTGATAACCACTCATTAATATAATCTATATTGATTACCTTTCTTTTGTGTCTCCTTTGTGTCTCATTTCCCCATTCATCTTCTGGTGAATCCTGGGATAACCTTCCAAATCAACTACTGGCAATTAAACCCTTTATCCATGCTCTGGGTGTGGGTGTGAGTGGGGACTAAAACTAAGGCAAAACTAAAACTAAGGCAAATACATATGAAATTCTTTACATTACTTTATTTAAAAACTTTGAGAAATGTTAAAGTTTATTGAGAAAAAATGTTTATTTTTGTATAATCTAGCTTACTCTAAATTTGTTTAGCCACAGAATAATTGTTCATAGTCTAGTTACGACAAACTAGAATTCTGTGTATTAAAATTTGAAAAATGCTGACCTAGAAAAAAATTGAGTATATTTATCTGCAATCCTTAACTGCTATGATTAACTACTTTCTTATTTTTTTCTTATGGGATTAAAAAGATAATATTCATCATTCTTCTTCAATTGCTCATATAATTTTCAAAAATTTACAGAGCTTCTCTATTGGTGGATTCATTTATATTTACATTTTTCCAAGTGAAAATATTTCTAGGCAAGACACAACATGCGAAAACTCTGAAATTAATAAAAAATAATTATTTAAAATGCACAAGCATGAAAAAAAATGGTGTCAAAAATAATGCAAACAAAACTAAAGATAAATTGGAGACAAATATTTACAAGATATATCTCAAAGACAAAGACATAATTTCCTTTACATAAAAACTCTGTTAAATCAATAAGAATTTGATATATCTTTGTGTGGCTATATGCTTCTGTGGCAGTTTGATATTGTTTATGAATTCCAAAAATAGATATTGGATTATGTTTGTAAACTGGTCTGTCTTTCCAGACATATTAGATTTTATTAGATTCAGAGGTTTTACTTTTAGTTGATTAAATAATGATTAAGGCTTTGATTGGACCACATTAGTAGGATGTTGAGTCCCTGCCAACTCACCAAGAAACCTCACCGCAGAGAAGGGAGTTTGGAGTTTTGAGCTGGAACCCAGGAAGTAAGCACACAGAGGAGTAGAGCAGCTAAGCCTGGAGAGAATCTAGCTCTGGGGAGAGAGACAGAGCCAGTTACCTGATAGTCTACAGCTGGCCTTGTGGAGAGAGCAGGGCAGCTGAGCTCAAACAGAAACAAGCCCTGGGAAGAGAGGAACCCAGGAAGCCTGAACTCTTGGCAGATGTCAGCAGCCATCTTGGTCCAACATGTGGCAATAGACTTTGGTGAGGGAAGTAACTTATGCTTTATGGCCTGGTGACTGTAAGCTTCTACCCCAAATAAATACCCTTTTATAAAGGCCAACAGATTTCTGGTATTTTGCATCTTCTTATGAGAATTTAAAATGAAACAATCCCTTTGGAAGAAAATTTTGCAGTATCGGTCAAATCCCACTCTAGGAATTTATCAGTTACATAAAATCACGTTTGTTTGAAAAGATCTATGTATAAGAATATGCATTGAGCCATAAATAGAGGAATGCTACATTATAGTAATTATGCAATTAACACTATGGTGTTATTATCCATAATGTGATAGGATTTTTTTTTTTTTTTTTACCATAACCTCAAAATTTTATTGTCATAACAAAAGAAAGCTTAGAACTGGATCACTTGGCCCTTTCTCTTCTTGTCTCCTCCTAATTCAAAGTGTTTGCATCTCTTAATAGCTAACATCCTCTTAGATCTGCAGTTGGGCTCAACACATTCAAGCCTCAGCACAATCTTCTTAGTAGTTTTAGCCTTCTTCCGGAAAATTGGCTTAGTCTGCCCACCGTAGCCACTCTGCTTCCTGTCATAACGTCGCTTTCCCTGGGCATATAGAGACTTTATGATTGTGATTATAATATTGAAGAGATTGGTACCAACCATTTCTTCTTGGTAGAAGATATAGGAGCCTGGATGGGATTGAAGGGCAATATTTTTTATTCTATATCTATTGGGCCATTTGATATTTTTTATTTCCATGTGCATGAATTATTTTAGGGTGCTTGTGTGACTATACAATGTCATTCTCTCCATTGTTTACCTGTCTGAGGAAGATTTGAAAAAAAAATTTTTTTTGAAAAGGAGAAAAGTGTTTCTCCTTTGATTTCTTTTCAATTTTTAGTTAACTGTCTTTGCTTGACCTTATTTGTATATAACAAGGAGGCAGAAAGGGTGAGAAATGTGAAATCACACGACTGTATTTTTCCAATTAGAATTAACTATGGAACATGCATGTCTTGATAGGCAAGCCCAGGTAGGCATTGGCCCCAGTTCTATGTGGGAGGATTCTGAGAGATATTTGACAGTAGCCCATGACCTCAAGATTGCATGGGCAATGGCAACTTGGCCAGGTAAGTGAGGGATCCCAGAGATTAACCAGTTTTCCACACTGTACACAATAGATTGAACACAATAGATTGATCATAATTCTGCACAATAGACTGAGCTCTTTTTACAGGAGGAAAATATCATGGATGCTTTAAGGACACTGGTCTATGAAAAGTACAGACTTAAATTTATTGTTCTGACAGAAATCTTTGTAACAAATCACTTGTGGTTAGCTGATTTCTAAATACAACTATATCTGTGGGGAGAATGTCCCTAGCAAGCTGCAAATTTACAGCCCATCTTGGAAATAGATAGCTCTTAACTAAAGAGATCCCCAGGACTGATTCCTAAAATAGTTTGCATTTTTGTCATAAGAAGGTATTTATTATAAAAATATAGCAGGTCTGGTTCTTGTAGCATCCCTACAACCTCTGCCATGTTTCCTTTCTTAGTTTCTATAGCACCTTTAGTTTTTTGTGTTTTTTTCCTTCTTTTCTTCTTTCCTTGCACTATCATATCAATAAGAGGAGAGTCACAGCACATAATGTTTACTGTACTAATTTTGAATTTCTCTTCTCACCAGACATTGAACATGATTGATCCTGACTTTGAATCCAATGGCACAAGGTCTAGTTGCTCTGTTTCCCTTCCTGTCTTCTACTTGCTACAATGATTTAAGGTTTAACAGCCCATTTCACACTGAGACACTTTGTTACATGCAACTCAGATTCTTTTGCATAATAATTCTGTTTCCCCTCAGGTGAGTTCAAGAAGATATCTGTAAATACCTTTCCCAGGCTTATCTCCTAGATTGGGCTTCCTCCTACTAGGCTTCCTTTCTGAAAACCAGAGCTAAACATGGAGGAGATTTGCTGGGATTTTATAAGGAGGCTATAGAACTTTAATCCAATTTAAAATATTGATTTTCACTAGCCATTGAGAATTTTTTCTAAAAATACTTAAAAATTTAAAAAATTTCCCCCATAAAACACCATGTTTGCATGGAAGAAGCATAGAATAATGACTATTTTGGGATTTGTTTGTGAAAAACACATGTTCATTTGACCATCAATAAAATTACAAAAATGTAATAATTTATATAAAACACACTGTGTTCTTAATTTTCTGTAATGTATCATACTTTCATCTATAAAATAGAAAATCTTAAGATATAATTTCCCTTGCTACTTCTTATTGTGGTTTTCTCAACCATTTAGAATAGTTTAATGAGGTGCAGAAATGTCCAAAATTGAGGTCATAGATATCA
This sequence comes from Tolypeutes matacus, assembly GCA_026826555.1. Classification (NCBI taxonomy): domain Eukaryota; kingdom Metazoa; phylum Chordata; class Mammalia; order Cingulata; family Chlamyphoridae; genus Tolypeutes; species Tolypeutes matacus. The sequence continues at coordinate 4,905,188 of JAKSZT010054473.1, read as the reverse complement.
AAGTTATTAAATATTTTGCACTGGACATCTTTCCCATTTTTTTAAACACCAAATTTTGAGCAGTCAAAAAGGAAGTTACAAATTATTAAGCTAAAATGTCTGTGTTGTTCTTAAAGTCAGTGCAAGCAGTGGAAATTTTAAAAGCACACTAGAGTGCTGAAACTATTATTCAAAATCGTTATGGATGCAACTAACAAGAAAAGATGTGCAAAGCATTCAAGTTAATGAAAGGATTCAATGAGCAACATAAGCACTAGGCAGAAAGCTTCCCTAGACTGTGGAGAGTTAAGAAAACGATTTGGAAGAGTAAGCAAATGCAAGTTAAGATAGAAAATAATGGAGCAAATTCACTGTGTCAAACTGAATAGAATATTTCAGCTAACAACATTATATTCCTCAAAACTTTTCATATCAGACAGAAGACAAGAGAAAATTGGCTCTCTAAAGTGACAGGGGAGAATTTGTATCTTGTGGATAAGGATAAGATTTGCTAAGCAGTTTATTTTTGCTACCTTTTGAAGAGAGACAGGGCCAGCTGCCTGAGACTTATATTTCTTTGTATATGGCACCCCCAGAATCATTAGCACCACATCCAATCAGCTGGCTACAATGACTCAGCTTGACCCTTAACTGGCAGGTCAGAAAGTACAGACAACTCAGTTGTGCTCACAAATACTCTACTGTTTTCTGGATGAGAGGTTATAGTAGATTGTATTATGTATTCCAATTTAGACATGTTCATTAAGGATTTCATTTGCATTTCTCTCTGTGAACTCATTGCAAAGAGGACCTCTTAAAGATGTTATTTTTAGTTATGGTGTGGCCCAACTGAATGAGGGTAAGTCTTAATCCAGGTTACTGGAGGCTTTATAAAGAGAAAGCCACAGGAAGAAGCCAGAAGTGAAAGGAGAGGACAATCACATATGACTCAAAGGCCAAGGAACCCCAAGGATTGCCAGCAGCCAGAATCAGAACTCTACAATTGTTGGAGAGAAAGCAAATTTTGCCACTATCTAGATTTTGGACTTTTTTTAGCCTCAAAACAGTGAATCAATAAATTCCCAATGTTTAAGCCAGTCCCTCATGTGGTATTTGTGATAGCAGCTCTGGCAAATTAAGATGACTGTAAAAGTAGAAACAATATGTTTCATGCTAGTTAGTTCATCTGTTATAAAATTTAATAGACTAACATGATCCTTACATATGCTGAGTGGGAAGAGAAGTAAGACTATATCCTAGAATATTACAGTGTTAGGTCAAAGGGAGAGGGAGAAGATGAAAGTGCTTAGACATTTGACCATAAACTGGTCTGATAACTTGTTCATGTTAATGTTAAAACACAGCTAGTTGCTTTGGCAGACCCTCAGAGATTCTCAATCTGTATGTTTGGGAGAGGCATATGAGTTTACATTTCCAACAGTCCCCAGATGTGTTGATCCTAGCAATGTGAGGATTACAGACAAGAGTGAGAGCATTCTCTTCAATTTGTATACTATCTATGTGATTGACAACTGTCTATTTGCTCCCAGCTGCATTTCTTAACTTCCCCTGCTGTGTTCTTTATCGTGGGGAGCTATATTGCTCAGATTACACTGTCCTCTGGCTTCTGGATAAGGTGGTTCAATTGGATGTGCTATGATTGAATAATTACTTCATTTCATTGTTTCTCTAGCACTGGTACTAATAGTGGCTTTCTGCTGTTGCTAATCTCTAAATTGCCTCACCATCCCTCTTTGACTTCTAAAGCATCAAGTGACAAATGTAAACAATTCTCTGAATTAAAGTCCTTCTTTATGAAAGATCTAAACTTGTTTTTTATCCTGGGTGGACACTGACTGATAAAATGTATTACCCTGTGTGGTAGTTTTGAGATTGTGTGTACCCCAGAAAATCATATTCTTAAAGCTGGTCCATTCCTATGGGTGTGAACCTATTATGGGTGGGAATTTTTATTAGATTACTTAGGTTAAGTACCTTTTGATTAGGTTACTTCAGTAAGGAGTGGTCCAGAGTGGGTCTTAATCCTCTTATTGGAATCCTTTATAAATGGGATAAATACGGAGACAGAGAAAGCCACCAAAGCAGAGAGAAAAGCCAGGGAAGTCAGATGACATCTGGATGAGAAGGTAGAGACCAGCAGATGCCTTCAGGTGCCTTGCCATGTGACAGAGGAGTCCAGGATCACCCACAGCTGGTCTTTAGTGAGAAAGCATTGCCTGATAATTCCTTGATTTGGACATTTTTTCTCAGCTTCAGAATTGTATGCTTGTAAGCTAATCCCCAATGTAAAAGCCTACCCATTTCTGGCATAATGCTTTTGGCAGCCTAGTAGACTAAAACACCCTGCCCCATGAAACTAACATGAAGCCTAGATACTTCATGACTAGCAAATCAAAATGTTGGCAAAGTTAAACCTTGGTCTTTGGTGGAAATAAAATCATGGGAACTTTCTTATATACATATTTACAAAAAACAGATAGTAAAATATTTTATATATTAAACCTCCATAATTTCTAAGAAATTTTAATTATTTTTCTATTTAATTCTAAATAATGATGAATAAAAAAATCAGTCTATGTATTTTTAAAAAGCAGTTAATTCCACTGAGGAACAGAAAAGATGCTGGAAAAGGTTTTTAGTTTCTTATCTTGGGCAGGAAGATATTGCAAACATGTAAATTCAACACTGGGTAGCAGTGATATTGATTTTGGTCTAGCTGAATATGACTGGTCCAATGAGCCCTTTCATTTTAAGATTAATAAACTCCTAGAGAAGAGAAACCAGCTGAAGCTCTAAGAAGTCTAATATTCCCCACAGTACCTTCCCATGTGGTGGTGTTATTGTTGCTTGCTTAATGTTTAGGCCAAGGCCATGTACAAAGTATAGAATTATTAATATTTATTGATAAGGATGATTACTCTTTAATTTTTTTTTTCTAGGGCTCAGAGTCATGTAATACAAGAGTATTTAAAATTCTAAAACTCAAGACACCTGATTTGCAAACCATTTATTTAAACTAAGTGGTTTTCCATAAAGAAATATGTTTTGTGCCTGTAACGATTTTTATGCTTGGTTGAGGAGTAGGAGGTGAAATAAGACTATATGAGAAGCTCTTTGCTTACTGAAACTATTCCAATTATATATTGGGTAAAGATTTGTTGCAAGACATATTAAATTTATGTTTCAAAAGAAAAAGCAAATGGACTACGATACAGGAAAAAATACAATCAGATTTGAAGTGCTTCATTTTACAATCTTTACCTTGTACAGAAAAATGTTTGATGTTTCTGTTACCTGTAAGGTTTGATAACTAAAAATAAATTCATTTCCTTCAAAAGCTTAATTTACGTAGGCATTGTCATAACTGCTTTACATATTTTAGCTTATTTAAAAATCAGAGAACCCTATATACCAATGCTGATTATTATCTCCATTTTTCAAATGAGTAACGCTCCAAATTTATACAACTAAAATGACAGAGCCAGGATTTGGACCCAGGCAGTCTTCCTCCAGAGTCCATGTTCATAGCCACAAGAGTGTGCTGTCTTCCATTGTATTAGGAGATCCATTAGACCTTTTATGCAGAGAAAATGACTCAAAAAAGAAAAAAAAAAAAAAAAAAACTTCAGTAAGAATAAAATTCTGAAGGAAGTATAAGAAGGAAGAAATTATCAACTTCCTATGCCTAGAAAATTAGAGTTGGAAGGATCCTTAGACTCCCCTAAATTCTGAGATTTTTTTTTTCCTTCTGCTTGATCCAACAATATAATGTATATGTTTTTTCCTTGCAATGGATTTAGGTGGTGATCAAAGACTTCACTTCAATATATCTGAGCTTATAGTTGTTGTGTGAGGACAAAGTGTCATTTAAAAATTGCATAGGGGTGGAGGTTTAAATTGTGTTGTAGAAATGCATTTCCATCCCTTTCTGGTAGTAAAGGTTTGAGATGGGTTGTGTATGAAACATGGATACCTGTGTCCCCATTGTGAACTGAGGCTGGTCCACTGTATGAAAACCGTAAGCCAACCCATGAAGCAGTGGAAAAATAAGACTTGGCCTGTGTGTTTTTAGGGAGAATGGAAATAGGGTGGAAATCTTAGCAGTTTTTTGTTCCCTAGGTACAATTATTCCAGAGATGCTTGCCCTTCCCATAATTTCATGATGTATTCGTCACATAAAGGGGTGCTGATGCAAAATACCAGAAACCTGTTGGCTTTTATTAATATAAAGGGTATTTATTTGGGGTAGAAGCTTACAGTTACCAGGACATAAAACATAATTTACTTCCCTCACCAAAGTCTGTTGCCATGCGTTGGAGCAAGATGGCTGCCGATGTCTGGAAGGGTTCAGCCTCCCTCTTCCTCTTAAGGCTCCGTGTTCCCAGCTTCTTCCAATATTAGCTGTAGGCTGGGATAAGTCTTGTCTCTCTCCTGGGGCTCCTTTCTCTCTGGTTTCAGGTGCTCTGTTCTCTCCACAAGGTCAGCTGTGGACTGTCAGGTTCTCTCTCTTCCCTGGGCCTCTGCCGTGTCTATGGAGCCGTCTCTATTCCTCTGTGTTCTTCTCCTGTGTGTTTACTTCTGGGGGCCCAGCATCAAATAACACCAACTGTCTCCTCTTCCCTGCCATTTTCTCTGGGAGTCCCCATGCACCAAGGGGGGTAGAGACTCAACATCCTACTGATGTGGCTCAATCAAACACTTAATCATAATTTAATCAAGCAAAAGTGAAACCTCTGAGTCCAATTGTCTAATGTGCCCAGAGGAACAGACCAGTTAGCAAACATAATCCATTATCTATTTTTGGAATTCATAAATAATACCAAACTACTACACATGAGATTTAGTGTGAATTACCCTTTTTACCAAACCTAGTTTGAGTTTGTATTTCTGCCACTTGCAACCAAAAATACCTACTGATAGTATAAACATGTCTTTAAAATTATGCATATATGATATTCTCTAAGGGTAGGGCAAAATCTTTTCAGAGATTGTGATGCTGACTAACCTTAGACATCCTTTAAAAGCAGGGGATATGAGTAGTTTCCTGAGAATAGAAGAAAGAAAGCAGGAGAAAGGATTCTCTAGCCACGCTGTTACAAGCCCTGAACTTAGGAGGAAACACCTTCTAGTGTGGATGTCAGTGAAACAGCACAAGCCAATGACCAGTGGAGTTCATTGTTAAATGTTCCTGTACTATTTTAGCAAAGTTTATTCAAATCAGATGCCTTGTTTAACCCTGATTTGCAAATAAGAGCAAGGGCTATCATTCATATTTGGGATGAATTGATAGAGGACAGGACAGCAGTAAAGATGGAAGTAAAAAATTCTTCACAGGCTTCCAAAACAAAATAGGACAAGCCACAAACAGGATGTATATGCATTTTTTTGGAGAACTTCATCAAGGCTTGAGAAAGGAGCTGGAATTCCTATTATATTAATTCCTATTAATTACTTGGACATGAAAATGTAGAATTCTTCCCAAAATCTGAAAAATATGGGAACACTTGGATACATAAGGTTGATACTTGTATTATCTTCTATATCAACATTGGGTCCATCAGAGTAATTGTAGTTCATATAGCAAAAACTGGCTGCACAGTTAAGCAATTCACAAGGTTGAGTGAAGGATGGATACATTTGATTACCTATAATTAAAAACGTGTGTGTATTTTAAAAAATCAAAAATAAAAGTAATGTATTTGGAAAATATTTATGACAAAATTACCATTGTCATTATATTAGAAATTTAAAAACTATCCCAAGAAAGATGAACATCACTATAGAAATATAGATTAATAACATGGAGAAATAGTTACATTTAAAGAGCCAAAATTCATATTAAGAGATGTGAGTTCATTAGTAATTGAAAAGTATTGCATTTAGTGCTTGTGAATATGTTGGGAAATGATTGCTTCATACAATACTATCAGGAGTCTAAGATTATTTGCTAATATAAAACAGAGATAGTACAACTGTGCATATCTTTTAACACAGAGATACTGTTACTTGGAATTTTCCATAAGGAAATAATGAGAAGGTATACAAAGATATATGAACAGGGCAGAGTTATTTATAATATGAAGCTTTGGAAGTAACTAAATATCTAAAAATATGGATTGGTTGAACTAAGAATGCTTTTGCATGAAAATGATGCTACAAAACTGTATAACAACTTGTAAAGAAAACTAACTGAATATTAAAAATACAACATATACAAATTGTTAATACTTTTATCTTCATGATGTGGGATTTGTAGTAAGGTTACAATTTTGTCCTTTTTCTGCACTGGGCATGCATTGGTATTTCAATTGTCAAAATGTTATGGTAAAATTAATAAATAAAATGTATAAAGAGTAAATTAGAATGAGATGGGACATATTAGTATTTCTTCTCTGAGAGTGAGGCAGAAGATAAAATCCTATGAGGTGAAAAATTAACCTTAGGATTTTTAATTTCTCAGAACAAAAGGAAGCTATTTTTATTGGAAAGTGAGAAGAGGCGTTTCCTTAAGAAGGAGGAAACTTGAATGGAAGTTAACAGAGAACCAGATGTGTTATATCAACAACAAATAATAATGTTCAAGGTTTGTTTTGTTTTAATATCTAAGATAAATATGTATAAATATTTAAAGACAGAATTGGCAAATATGAAAAACCATGATCTCCCATGCTTTTTTTGATTACTTAGATTTAGCTAAGCAGTTCTTGTGTAAGATTTAATCCCCCTCATCACCAATTATATTGTTTGTATCTTTCTTAAAATCTCTGAAACACTAAAAGATTAATGCCCAAAAAATGCCAAACAGAAATGCCCATCAAATTTCAATTTGGCTATTTAAAAAAAAAAAATACTAATGACAATTAAAATGCCAATTTAGTATCATTTACCTTTTCTTCTCACTCTTACATATATACCTACATGAAAATTATATTTAGAGTCTGTATCAAGTTAAACCATTTTGTCCTAAACCCAGAAATAAGCATTGATAATAGTAAAATGGAGGCCTTTTAAAAAGTTTATTTCAAAGTAAGGAATATTGTTATGTTTTGAGAGTTTTAGTAGTAGTGTGCTAATTAAATTGGTTATAGAAAATAACTGTGGATTTTCTTGTTATCTAGAAATAAAAAATTTAAACTTCTACATTCCCATGCTATTCATTCTCTCCCTGAGAACTCAGATGGGTAGAGCACTGTTTTTCCACTTCCTAATCTTTTATTATTTACATTATCAAATGTTCAGATTCTTGTGAGTATTCTACAGAAAGCAAATTGATTAAAAAAAGAGTATGACAGTTGAAATTTTTTGTTGTTTTTGCCTCCTTTTTATTTTTTAGAGAACCGTGTTTACAGAATAATTATGTATAAAATACAGGATTCCCATATACCACACTATTATTAACACCTTGCCTTGGTGTGGAACATTTGTTACAATTGATGACAACACATTTTTATAATTGTACTATGAACTGTGTCTAGCGTAAGTGCCATGGATTTTTAAAAATTTATTTGATCATATATCCAATCTAACGTTTTCCCTTTTAATCATATTCAGATATATATTTCTGTGCTTTTAATTGCATTCACAATGTTGTGTTACTATCACCACCATCCATTACCAAAACATTCCCATCATACTAAAGACAAACTTTGTACATTTTTGTTTGGTTGGTTGGTTGGGTTTTTTTTTTTCACTACAAGAGACCCACTTTATTTTATTTTAGGCTTTTTTTTTATTTTTATGAGGTACTGGGGATTGAACCAGGACCTTGTACATGGGAAGCAGGCACTCAACCACTGAGCTAACCTTGTACATTTTAAGACTGAACTTCCCATTTCTTATCCCTACCCCATCCCCTGGTAATCTATGTTCCAGATTCTGACGTTATGAGTTTGCTTATTCTATTTGCTTCAAATCAGTGATATGATACAATATTTGTCTTTTATGTCTGGCTTATTTCACTCAGTGTGATGTCTTCCAGGTTCATCTGTGTTGTTGCATGTGTCAGGACTCCATTCCTTTTTACAGCTGAATAATTTTCCATTGTATGCATATATCACATTTTGTGTATCCATTTATCAGTTGATGGAAACTTCTGTTGCATCTACCTTTTGGCAATTGTGAATAATGCCACTATGAATAGCATTGTGCAAATATGTTTTTGGGTCCCTACTTGCAAATCTTTTGGGCATATACTGAGCAGTGGGATTGCTGCATCATATGGTAGTTATATACTTAGATTTCTGAGGAACCACCAAACTGTCTCCATTGTGGCCGCATCATTTTACATTGCCACTAGCAATGAATGAGTGTTCTCATTTCTCCACCTCCTCTCCAAACTTGTTTTCTGTTTTTGTTATTGTTGTTGTTGTTATTGTTGTTTTAATAACAGCCCTTCTAATGGGTATAAAATAGTATCTCATTGTGGTTTTGATTTGCGTTTCTCTGATAGGTAATGATGTTGAGCACATTTGTATATGTACTTTCTGGCCATTTGTATATCTTCTTAGGAGAGATGTCTATTCAAGTCTTTTGACTATTTTTTAATTGAGTTGTTTGACATTTGTTAATTTGAAGGATTTCTTTATATATTCTGGATATTAAAACTTTATCAGATACATGGTTTTCAAATATTTTTCCCATTGTGTATGTTGTCTTTTTACATTCATGATAAAGTCCTTTGAGGCACAAAGATTTTAATGATGAGGTCCCATTTATCTTTTTTTTTTTTTTTTTCTTTTGTTGCTTTTGCTTTGGGAGTAATAACAAAGAAACTATTGTCCAACAGAAGGTCCTCCAGATATTTTGCTAAGTTTTCTTCTAGGAATTTTATAGTTCTGGCTCTTATTTTTAGGTCTTTGATCCCATTTTGAGTTGAGTTTTGTATTAGGTGCAAGTTAGGGGCCCTACTCCTTTTCCTAGCAAATGGAGATCCAGTTTTTCCAGCCCCATTTGTTGAAGATACTATTCATTCCAAAATGAGTGGTCATTGCCCCCTTGTCAAAAATCAGTTGGCTCTAACTGTGAGCATTCATTTCAGACCTCTCAATTCTGTTCCATTGGTCTATATGTCTGTTCTTGTGCCAGTACTATGTTGTGGCTTTGTAACACGTTTTCAGATCTGGTGTGTAACTCCTCCAACTTCATTCTTCTTTTCCAGGTGGCTTTAGCTATTCAGGGCCTTACATTTCCATATAAATTTGATGATTGGCTTTTCTTTTACAAAGAAGGTTGTTGGAGTTTTGATTAGGATTGCATTATATCTATAAATTGCATTGGGTAGGGTTGACATCGTAATGATATTTTGTTTTCCATCCATGAACATGAAATATCCATCCATTTATTGAGGTCTTCTTTGATTTCTTTTAGCAATGTTTTGTAGTTTTCTGTGTACAAGTCCTTTAAATACTTGGCTAGATTTATTCCTCAATATCTGATATTTGATTGGTTTAGTTGCTTTTGTGTATAGAAATTTTTTCTTGATTTCTTCTTCTGATTTTTCATTGCTTGTGTAGAAATACACTACTGATTTTGGGGTATTGGTTTTGTACTTTGCTACTTTGCTGAATTCATTTATTTTAGGAGCTTTCCTGTGGATTTTTCAGGGTTTTATGTATATAGGATCTATCATCTGCAAATAGGGAAAGTTTTACTTCTCTATGTGTGTGCCTTGTGTTTATTTTTCTTGCCAAATTGCTCTGGCAAGAACTTCTAGTATAATGGTGAAAAACATTGGTGATAGTGGGCATCCTTGTCTGGTTGCTGATCTTAGAAGGAAAACTTTCAGTCTTTCATCATTAAGTAGGATGTGAGCTATAGGCTTTACAAATATGCCTTTTAATATGTTGAGAAAGTTTCCTTATATTTCTAGTCTTCTAATTGTTTTTATCAAGATGGGATGCTGGATTTTGTCCAATGCCTTTTCTGCATCAAGTGAGTTGTTCATGGTTTTTATTTTTTCCCCTTCATTTTGTTATTGTGGTGTGTGATGTTAATTTTCTTATGTTGAACCAACTTTGTATACCAGGGATAAAACCTAATTGATTATAGTGTATAATTCTTTTAATATGCTTTTGGATATAGTTTGCTAGTATTTTGTTGAGGATTTTTCCATCTATATTCATAAGAGATATTTTCTGTATTTTCTTTTCTTGTGATATCTTTACCTGGCTTTGATATGAATATTATGTTGGCCTTCTAGAATGAATTAAGGAGTGTTCTCTCCTCTTCAATTTTTTTGGAAGAGTTTGAGCAAAATTGGAGTTATATCTTCTTGGGATTTTTGGCAAAACTCCTCTTTGAAGCTATCTGGTACTAGGCTTTTATTTTTGGGGAGGTTTTTGATGCCTGATTAAATCTCTTTACTAGTATTTGGTTTGTTGAGATCTGTTTCTTCTTAAGTCAATGTAGATAGTTTGCATGTTTCTAAGAATTAGTCCATTTCATCTAGCTTATTTAATTTATTGGTGTATGGTTGTTCATAGGATCCTCTTATAGTCCTTATTTCAGTGGAGTTGGTAGTAATGTCACCTTTTTCATTCCTGATTTTAGCTATTTTTATCTTCTCTCTTTTTGTTCTTTGTCAGTCTATCTAAAGTTTGTCAATTTTATTGATCTTTTCAAAATACTAACTTTTGGTTTTGTTGATTCTCTCTATTTTTTAATTTCTTTTATCTCCACTCTATTCTTTGTTATTTCCTTACTTCTGCTCATTTTGGCTTAGTTTGCTCTTCTTTTTCTAGTTCTTTCATTTTTGAGGTTAGATCTCTAATTTGAAGGTTTTCTTCTATTTTAATGTTAGCATTTAGAGTGATACATTTCCCTCTCAGCACTGCCTTTGCTGCCTCCCACAAGTTTTGGTTTGCTGTAATTTCATTTTCATTCACCTCAAGATATTTCCTAATTTTGCCTCTGATTTCCTCTTTAACCTATTTGTTGTTTAATTTCCAGATTTTTCTGCATTTTCCATTTTCCCTCTAATATTGATTTCTAGCTTCATTCCATTGCTGTCAGAGAATATATATTGTATGAATTCAATATTTTGGATTTATTGAGATGTGTGACTTAACATATGGTGTATCTTAGAGAACATTCCATGCACACTGCAGAAGAATGTGTGGTTTGGCTTTGTCATGTGAAGTATTCTATATATGTCTGATAGGTCTTGTTGGTTTAGAGTATCATTCAAGTCTTGGATGTCTTTATTGATACTTTGACTAAATGTTCTATCCATCATTTAAAGTTGGCTATTAAATTCTCCTATTATTAATGTAAAGGCATCACTTTCTCCCTTCAAATCTGTCAGTATTTGTTTCATATATTTTGGGGCTCTGCCATTGGGTACATATATATTTATAATTGCTACCCCTTCCTGTTGAATTGCCTGTTTTATCAGTATATAATGACCATATTTGTTCCTCATTACTGTTTTGATTTATGGTCTATTTTATCCAATATTATTATAGCTACCCTAGCTCTCTTTTGGTTACTCTCTACATGGTAAATTTTTTCCCATCCTTTCACTTTCAATCTACTTGTATCTTTGAAGTTAAGGTGAGTCTCTTATAGGCAGCTTATAGTTGGATCATGCTTTTTTTTGTCCATTCTGCCAATCTCTGCCTTAAGACTGGAGAGTTTAATCCATTTACATTTAACATCACTACTGCTAATATGGCACTTTCTTCTGCCATTTTGCTATTTAGCCTTATAGCATTTTTGTCCCTCACTTTTGTTAATGCCTACATTTACATTTATTTGATTTTTTTGTGTTGTACCATATTGAGTGCCTTATAATGTCTATCTGGATATTTTAAAATCTATTTTCCTTGTGGTTACCATGGTTTGATGATTAGGCTAATGTGTCAACTCGACCAGGTAATTGTGTCCAGGTGTTTGGTCCAGCAAGCACTGTGCTAATTGTAATACAAGAACATTTATGGACTTTGGTCACCAGTGAGTTAACTGCCTGGGTGGATGGTTGATTATATCTGCATCAGTCAGGGAGATTGCCATCAACAATGGGTGATGCTTTTATCCAATCAGTTGAATACCTTAAAAGGGGAAGTGATTTCAACATTCAGAGAGAATTTCCCAGCTCGTCTTTGGACAGCCATCTTCTCCCAGAAACTCATCAAAGACCTTAATTGGATTTTCATTGGACCTCCTGGTTTGCAGCCTGCCTGTGGAACCTGGACTTGTGCATCCCAATGGTCACGTGAGAGACTCTTATAAACTCTCATATTATTGACAGATATCTCCTGTTGATTCTATTTCCCTAGAGAACCCTGACTAATACACATGGGAATAAAATTTAACATCCTAAATATGTAACAAATATTTTTAGTTTGATTCCAACTAAACTTCAATAGCATCCACATATACTTTTCTTACACTCCTCTGTCCCTTTAACTATTTTTGTTTTTGTTAGCACATCTATCTTTGTACATTGTATGTCTAATACCATAGATTTATTTTTACTTTTTATGCATTGGCATTTTAGGATCTGTATAAATTAGAAGTGGAGTTACATACCAAAAAATATACTACAATAATACTCACATTTATAATTACACAGATGGTTACTTTTATCATAAGCTCTTTATTTCTTTATGCCACTTTGAACCACTGCTTAGTGTTCTTTCTTTTCAGTCTGAAGAACTCATTTTAGCATTGTTTGTAGGACAGGATTAGTAGTGATGAACTCTCTTAGCTTTTGTTTATCTGACAATGTCTTAATCTCTCCCTCATTTTTTTTTTTTTTTTTTTTAATTTTACCGGGAGGTCTTGGGGATCGAACCCAGGTCCCTCCATATGGGAGACGGACTCCCAAACAGTTGAGCCACATCCGCCCCCTCTCCCTCATTTTTGAAAGAGAGTCTTGCTTGATATAAAATTCTTGGCTTACAGTTGTATTCTTTCAGCACTTTAAATATTTCAACCCACTGCCTTCTTGTCTTCATGGTCCCTTATGGGAAATCAGCTCTGAGTCTAACTGGAACTCTATTGTATATAACACATTACTTTTTTCTTACAACTTTCAGAAATCTCTTCTTGTCCTTTGTATTTGATAATGTGATCAATATTTGATGGGGTGTATTCTTCTTCATGTTTATCCTGTTTGGTGTTCTCTGGGCTTCTCGAATACAGTATTCACGTCTTTTGCTAAGTTTGAGAAGTTCTCTGTCATTATTTCTCTGCATATTCCTTTTGCCTACATTTTTCTTTCTATTCCTTCTGGAACTTCCATGATGCATATATTTGGTATGCTTCATTGTGTCCCAAAGGTTTTTTATGCTATTCTTGATTTTAATAATTCTTTTGTTTTTTTGTTCCATAGCCTGACTCATTTAAAATGTTTTGAGTTTGCTGATTCTTTTTTCTGCCAGCTCCAAACTGCTCTTAGAACTCTCCTGGGCATTTTTCATTTCAGTTATTAAGGTGTATACTCTAGTAATTCTGTGTGGTTCTTTTTTAAAATTTCTATCTCTCCACTGGATTTTCATATTTTTCATTCATTGTTTTCTTGGTATCCTTTAGTTCTTTATCTGTATTTTCCTTCATCTCCTTGAGCACTTTTAAGGTCATATTTTAAAGGCTTTGTTCAGTATGTCTACATTCTTATCATCTTTGTTAGTATTTTCTAGACTTTTTCTTTTTCTTTGTATGGGGCCATTTTTTCTTTTCTTTTCTTTTCTTTTTTTTTTTTTTTTTTTTTTTTTTGCTTGTGTTGTGTTGTTTTGTTCTACAATGTACATTTTTTTTTATCCTTCCACTTTTATTTTTCATTTTTTAATTTTTTGATATTTTAAAAGATGCTTGGATTACATAAGTATTACACAAAAATTACAGGGATTCCCATGTTCCCACCTCTGACACCTCCCACAACCTCCCACATAAACATCTTTCATTAATGTGGCACATCACGTGCAATGGATATACACATCCTGGGGCTTTACCACTAAGCATGGACCATAGTTCACATTGTAGACCACATTTTCTCCCACACAATTCTGCATGTTATATGCTGATGTAAAATGGCCTATATCTGTCATTGTAATGTCACTCAGGATAATTCCCAAGTCCCAAAAAAGCCCTGTATTACAACTGCTTTTCTGTCTCCTGCCCCAAAAGCATCCAGTGGCCACTGGCTCTACCTCAATGTTGTAATTTCTTCCATTGCTTGAATCACAATATGTCTACAGCAGAATACCAGTAAGTCTACTCTAGTCCATAGCGCTTCCTCCAATCCTGAGGAGTCTGGGGTGGTGATTCCACTCCACCTCCAAGTGAGAGGGGGCTTATATCCCATTGATAAGATGGATGGGACTATCCTGCCTGCAGCTACTGACTTTCTCCATTCCCTGGGATGGCCATTGTCCATCATTATCTCCTCGCCAGGTGACTTGGGTGAGTCCACTGAGATGTAGAGTAGGAGTTGCAGCTCCACCAAGATTCCAGGGACAGCTGGCACATGGGCAGGCCAAAGGCTCCAGTCTCTGGAAGTACACCTACAAACTCCAGCACCAAGTATAGGTTTGAATAGAAGGTGCTGATGGACCATGTGCAGGGAGGACTTATTTGAGTCCAACTCTGTCACTCCCAGGAGAACAGATTCCAAAGTAGAACCCACTGATAAGGCATCAATCTCTGGAGCTATGTCCCCTTATATAGAACCTGGGTGTCTCCAGAGCCCTCAGGATCTATAGTTTCTTAAACTCATTTCATTGTCTCAACGTGCTTTTGCCTGGAGGGCAAATTCTGGGAGGAGGAGCTTGCTGGAGAGTACATCCCCAAGTCAGCCTTTCCCAGCCAAATCAGGGTCAGGAATTCACAAGGAAAAGTGCAGACTAGCTCCCAAGTACCTTTTGGAGGGGATCAGGAAGGCCGCCAAAAGCTTCTCCAATGGCTCTCCAAAGCTGAGCTTTCCTGTCCTGACCAACAAATGTAACCCTTCAGCTAGCTGTCCCCCACAACATTGAGGATGTGCAGTGTCCTTATGTTTCCACTGCCTGTGCCCCTATCCAAGGTGGGATGAAACAGTGGCTACTGCCGCCTTTGTCTGGGGAGGGTTGAAACATTGGTTGCCCTCAGAGCTGGGCCCACAGTGATCTGAATTTACCAGTCAAAAGCTGTGATCAGTGATGGGCTGTGCCCACCCCTGGTCTTGGAAAAGAGGATTTTTACGACTCTTTCTGTCACCAGTGAACTTGCCAGGGGCTGGTCCCCACGGCATCCTGCCATGAACCTGGGGAATGGGCACCAGTAGCCACCATGTGGAGAAAGCAGTTTACTGTTCTTTACCTTAATTTTTTATCCTCTTCCTCCTGGATGCTGAACAGTGTTCTTCTGGCCCTTTGGAGTTTCAAAATAATTGTTTCAGACAGTTCCTGCCTTTGTAATTATTGTTTTGGTGGAAGGACTGAGTCCTGGAGCTCCCTATACTACCATTTTGCCACAATCCTCTATATGGTGGTTATAATTTGGATGTTAAGTGCAATATGTGTATGTCCTTGATATTAGACTATTATTCTTTCCTGTCTCCTACCTTGTCTTCCTTCATTTCCTTCATTTTTTCCAACTATATCTAAATATATACTGAGTACCTGCTAAGTGTGAGACATTATATGACACAATGAGTTCTAGCCCCTAATCCCAACTTGCTTAAGATTTACTGGGAGAGTTAGGTATATAAATCGAGTATTATTGGAGTACAGGGAAGTACACAGGGAAAGAGAAAAGGTTTATTAAGTAAAATAATATGACTGCCTGCATTGGGCATTGCTGGGAAAGGACTCCTTTCTGAGATGGGCTTTTCTAGAAGACAAAATCAGTTGACTTGCATGAGTTTTCTGAGAAAATGGAATGTACCCTACAGTGTTGCTAATAAGTAACACCTCATGATTAAACTAGTTTCTGTCCAGTAAAGATCGCTTATCTGATTGGACATGCATATCATCTAATCAGTGTGTATGTGCTCACCACTTGGCAAGAATCCCCTATGTAAAAATGGAAACTTAATGCCAGACAATTAGAACATTTCCTCCTGTGTTCACCTATATGACCTTCCCTTTTCCATTCCCTGGTTGGAGATCCCTTCTACTTTCTGAATGGGATGCTGCCTAATTCATGAATCACTCAGTAAAGATGAGATCTTAAATTGCATAACAAGTTTTTCTTTTAACAGATTTCAACTGTTTGACCTGTTAATATGGAATTAATTAGTTAAAAGTGGAATCAGAGTGAAGGCTTCTTAACAGAGAGAACAGAATGAATAAAGACTAAGAAGCTAAAAAGAATGTGGTGTGTTCACTGAGTCATAAGTAATTTTATGTGGCTGGTCCATAAAGGGTGAGGTTATAGATGAGGCTATAAAGATTGGCATAAACCTGCAGGCTTTCCTAAGAAACTTGGTTTTCATCTTATGTATAGTATGAGTGTATGTGTATGTTGGGGAGAACAGAACAGGTATTGAACGTTTTCAAGTAATGTTATGATATAACCATATATGCCTTTTCAATAGATCACTCTGTGAAAGAGGTTGGGGCACACTGGAGACAAGGCTACACAGTATAGAGAAATTTAAAAAAATTATAGAGAAAGTCTTAAAATTTTAGATTTAGAGTAAGATCACATTTCATACACCATCAATAAAATATTTCTAGAATTTCTAAAGAGTATATGTCAGCAAAAAGAAATATGAACACAGAAAAAAGTAGATTGTTGTATTAGTCAGGGTTCTCTCGGGAAACAGAATCAGCAGGAGATATCTATCAATAATATGAAATTTTAAAAGAGTCTCTCATGCGACCATGGGGATGCACAAGTCCAGGTTCTGCAGGCAGGCTGCAAACCAGTGGCTCCGATGAAAGCCCGATGAAAGGTCATTGATGAGTTTCTGGGAGAAGTTGCCTGTCCAACGATGAGCTGAGAAATTCTCTCTGAATGTTGAAATCACTTCCACTTTTAAGTCATTCAACTGATTGGATAAAAGCACCACCCATTGATAATGTAATCTCCCTGATTGATGCAGATGTAGTCAGCCATCCATGCAGTAAACTCACTGGTGATTGAAGTCCATAAATGCTCTTGTATTACAATTAGCCCAGTGCTTGCTGGAACAAACACCTGAACACAACTACTTGGCCAAGTTGACACATTAGCCTAACCATCACAGTTGTTTAAAAATAGCAAAACAAAACTTGTAGTGGGTAAGCAAATAGTATACTGTTACGTGTAATTAACAATGATCAGTGGAAAAATACTCCACATAAAACTGTGGAACCAAATTTCTAAACAAAAAAAGTAGTTGTGATCTCATCAGAGAGGAGTTAAAATATATTAAAGTTTTTGTCATTTTTAGGAATAAGATAAATATACTGAATACCTAAAGCATTTATTTGAAAATTATATACTCTGTTGAATTAGAAAAGAATAATGACATTTTATCTAAACTTTTTTATTATTTCCACTTAGCAACCAGTTCCTCCTTTTTGCTCAGAATTAAGTCCAAAGTAGTATTCCCTTCATTGTTTCGTCTGCCTGCCAGAGGTAAAATGATCAAAGGAAAAAAAGAAACATATCTTAAACAACTAGAACATATAAAAATATTGTACTAGGGTTTTAGTAGTAGTAGAATGAAATTTCCTTTATATTTTCATAACATGATATATCCACTTGTCTTCTCCAGAGTTTGAAGAGCCCATTTACACACTCTTGCTCTAGTTACCAGTGTTTCAGTCCTCCTGGTCCTGTGTGTAACTCTTTCAGGAGGTAGGCTTTAAGAACAAGGGCCCCTTCTGTGTGTGCAGTCGCTTCCCCAGCTTTCTGCTCATATTCATGAAAATACAGTAAATTGTCAGTCAGAAGGCTTTAGAATTTGTGTTCTTAACGGCATACTTCCATGTATATTCCTGAGAGTCCTTGTGTCTATGTGCAAGTGGAAGGGAAGGAGGGACAGAGGAAAGTTAAAGGAGACAGAAATGGGGAGCACCCATTCACAGAATAAGGATTTCTTTTCTCACTTGCTTCTGAACTGTTATTGGTCATAAGGGAAATAATTGTATGTGGGAGAAAATCACTTCTTCCCCTGAAAAGAAAATTTAGTTTTAGTTTTCTTTTTTTTTTTTTTAATTAAAGCTTGATATTTTATTAAATTCAAAACTGGGAAATATAATTGTATTTCAAAGAGAAATGTGTCACTACTACTAAGAATTTTTAATCTTTAAGAAAATATCACATTTAATAAGCCTCTGTTTTGAAGTGCTTTGGAAGATATGCGTGTTAATTTGTACCACTGGACGTTGGAGACAAAACAGGGTTTCTCTGTGTTTGTGACTGTGGCTAGTCAAACAATTTCACTTGAAGTAAGGAATGTATTTTTGCGATAAGTTTATTTAAAATGTGTTCCTCTTCAAAACTCCCCAAGGAAATAGCTTCTGTTCTGCCTAGTTATTCTCATGTCTCTTACTTCCTGGTTTTTGTAAACATTTTTCTTTTAATCAAATCTTCTGGAGCCATTTTTGCAGTTAATCTAAATTATTAGAACCTTTTTGTTCTGTAATATAAACACTTAAAAGGTAGCTTTTCGTTTAACTGAATCTGCCCACATAGACTTTCTTTGTAAATTAAGCTTCTGAGACAATGCTGCTTGCTGCACCCAAAGTCTGAGCTACAAAAGGCAACCAGTCTAATTATGTATTGTTATTTGTTCTTGCAGGGAATTTTAACTCCAGAGAGGAAAGATTGAGTATTACAGGCCTGAATTTCAGCATTGTAAAAATAAAATACTTCTAGCAGATATTTTTTTAAAGTGCCTCACTGGAATTTGTTTGTTTGCCATTAAATTATCTTGAGGGTTTTGAAAGTCTTTATTCAAATCCCTTCATTTTATCTCTTCAGATTAATATGCTATATCCGAAATAAGTGAGTCTGGGGTCTGTGTAAATTACATGAGCATTCAGGAAGGCAGTTCCAATTGCCTTCTGTGCCCCTTATCTATTTCCTTTTTCCCTCCTTCCAGCAATTCTTTCCTTCTCATATTTCTTCTTCCTGATCACAGCCAAAGATATTAGTGGCATCTTATTGACATTAGTGTTTGTCTTTATTTATGGAATGAAATTAGGCATCATTCCCTGTTGGCATGCAGTTAGGAAATTTTAAACATTATCATTTGGTGTGTAGAGAAAACCTAACTTTGTAGACAGATTGGCGCCAGAATTTTGTCTCTATACCACTTATTAAATATGTGACCTTCCTCAAGTAAAATAACATTTTTTCATCGGTAACGTGGGGTCAATGAAAATATCTCAGGCAGTTGTGATGGTTAGAGATAATAAAATATCTGGCACTCAATAAATGTTATTTGTTTGCTTCCCCCTCCTTTATGCATCTCTGCTCTTTAAATGGAATCAAAACAGTAGCACTTCTTTATAAACAAAACCTCTTTAAACATATAAAAAGCAATTCAGTTCACCTGGTCCTGGGAGAATATTTTATGAGATATATTTTAACTTTAGAATTCTCTAATTTTAGGCTTTCTAGTTTGGAGTCTCTTTCTGTCCTTAATCTGGGCCTTAGCAGCCTCTTGTTTATTCCTCCTTCTTCCTACCTCAACCAGTTCTCTGGAAATGATCTGCTGATTTTGTTTACCCATAGTTGAAAATGCATCACGGGACTAAATGACCCCAGAAAAATCTGCATTTTAACAGAGTTCAAAATGGACAGTGACTGTAGGGTCCCTAGTGTAGAGTTTGGGGAAACTGGTAACAGTCAGAGGATGAGAATTTATTTTCTTTTGAATCTGGACTCTGCATGGACATCATTCATGTTAAACCACATAAACTGCTGTTCTTTGTACCTTCATGCTGATTGAGACTTAGAACATTTTATTCTGGAAAGAAAAAAATATGGCAGTGGTTTGGTGCATGCCCTCATGAGGCAAGAAAGCCACTTAATAAGGCTTTTGACTGATTTGGGAATTAAGCATTACAGAGGCGTACTTGTCATAAAGGCACTTACAGTTACTGTCCTGAATCATTCATGTATCTTCAAGGAAGCTGAATGGTTTAAAATTCTCCAGGACTTTAGCCTCTGATTCATCACATTTCAATATAGTCTACCCTATATTCTAATTTAACTCAAGATATCTTCATACATTTTCTTTTTACCTTTACCATTTAAGTCTGCCATCTGCTTAGTTTGTTTTACTGTGCAGGATTTAGCTGGAAGCACAGTGAAAATAAAGCACTTATGGTGAGGAGCTTTTCTTTTGCAAGTGAAAAAAAAGGTTTATGCAGCACATAGTTGAACATACTTAAATAGGCAGAAGAGGAGGGTCAGAGGCAAAGTTTACCTAAATATGTTAAGGGAAGTATTTGTGTATATGTTTGGGATAGGGAATGGGAAGGAGGAAGAACAGGTGGAAAAGGGAATAGAGATAAATTCACCTTTTCATATGGAGGTAGAATTTGTATAAACAAAACACACTCAAGCATATGAGGACTGAGTTCATCTAGGTGAAAGCAATATGCCTCCTTGTGTAGCATGATTTGAAGTGTGGCATGAGACCCTTCCACTAAGAACGTTTCTCTTTATCTTTCCATGCACATTGTTTCCCTTCAGTCTGACCAGAAATGGTCTTGAGTCAATTCACTCCTTCATTCCACAGTATTTTACTTACCTCTAATATAAAGAAGTAGCATGCAAAGGGGTTAGATGACACTTAACTGTTATGTAACCTTGAATAAATAGCATAAGCACTCCATGTTTTATTACTGTCATCTATAAAATAAGGATAAGAGTTCCTATATCATAGGATTAATCAAATGATAAAATTAATGTAAAACACTTTAAATAGTTTTTACACATAGTAAACACTCAGTAGTTATAGGCTATTTTCATTCAGTTTCCCTTTATTTCACTGTATGATGATTCTGTGTTCTGATAACTTATTTTTTTAGTTAGGGAATTATCTGTTCTGGTTATTGTCAAAATGGAGATTTATTTTGTAGGAAAAAAGAGGTATAGAAGACTCATCTCTTTTTCTTCGTTAGTTTTATAAGACAGCCAAGGAGAATGGCGCATAACATAACACGGGTGTACTTGTGAGGACTGAAACATGACTTGAATTGGTAGATGGTCAGCAAGGATAGCAAGGGAATGACGTATTTTGATTGTCCATGCCTGGGTAATAGGCTCAGTCCTTGGAGGAGGATTGAAATGGAGAGGTAAGATTGGTCTTACAAAAGCACGTGGATTGAGTAGGATTACTCTGCAATGAAGGGGAATCATTCCCAATGGAAGGGCTTCTGGACAGACGAAATAATGTCCATTAAATTCACCCAATAGTTTTCCATGGACATTTTTCTCCTCATATACTTTAAAAAATAAAAAAGCTGCATCTAACATAATGTAACTACTTCCATATACTACTGGAAATATATTTATCTTCTCTCTAAAGGTTAGCAACCCAAATCTCATACAGTTTCTGCACCCAGTTCCAAGATCAGGATTCTTGGGTAGTCTAACATTCTCTTGTTCAGTCTGGATGTGCCCCAAATACATTGGTATAATCTGAAGCTACATGATAAATCTAAACATCCCCAAGATGTTTAGTCCAAAATTAAATAGGTAGAACAGGATAAATGCACAAAATAACACTTTCATATGGAAGAGGAAAGAAGAATAAATAGTGTATGGTGATCTCTGACCTATAGCACACATCATTTCTGTGGTACAGGAACCAGATGCCATATTCCCTGGCAGTTGAGGCAGTTTCTTGATCAACCTGGCCTCCTCCTGCTCTCTGCCAGGATGTCCATGCTCTCTTGTTCTCCATGGCTGCATCTGAGAAGATTGTTGGAGGGGTTCCCTTTCTGGGTCAGCACTGCTTTAGTAAATAACCTCCTTTTTGTGTAAACTCAGAGATGTATGGATTGTTTTAGGCACTGAAAAGCTGCCGGGTTTTGAGTTTCTCTGACAAAATAATGCCCTTAAAACCTCAGCTAACTTTTGTTTGCTGTCTGCTTCCTTCCTGGGCTGGTAACCACTGTCCAAGCTTGATGAGTCTCATCTTGGATCTGAATTTCATTCTGGTAGTTTCTGTCGCTTAGAAACTCATCTTAGTGTTTTCTGCTTGGGGCAGTGAGGCTACCAGTCTTCCCTTGGACTCCTAGCTGCAGTACAGTAAATGATTCTTAACAATAGTAGAGTTGCTATTTCCTTTTTCCAACAGGAAATACACCAGAGGTCTGGCCCCTGTCTTTATTAAAAATTTTGACACTTTGTTCAATATGGGCTTTTTGCTTTAATTTTGAATTTTTAAAATACTGCATTAGGATATTATTTGTCCTGATTACTCCTAGTCCACCCCTGCTGGCCTACATGATGAAGCTTCCTCCTAGTGTCTGGCTGCTGGGTTTCAAAATGAAAATTTGCTGAGTTCCCTACCTCCTGGCCTTAACTTTCACTAATTAGCTTAGGGTCATATAATTTGTTTTTTCAGCCTGTAAGTCATGCTTATATGAATTTCAGCCACCTTAACTTCCTGGCTATTATCCTCAGTAAGGGAGTGATGGTTGCTGCTCTCTGCTTTGAAAGGAGCTGGTCTGGGTCAAGCTGATGATCTCTTTCTTCTATGACCTTACTTAAGGCTACAAGTAGCCAGCAAATACTGTTATACCAAAAGAGTTTTTGTATGTTTGTTTGTTTGTTTTTTACATCCCTGAGATCCAAGACAACAACAGGTAAGTATCTAAACCAGATGGTTCAGTTTTGTATAGAGGCTTACAAGCTACTCAGACCAAGTGGAATCCCTTCTGTCCTACTGATGATAATCTTGACCCAGCTAAACCCTTATTTGAGTTCTTCTGTCACACACTATTCCATTTTCAGGTACCCATTTCTGTGTTAGTCAGGGACTCTTTTAGTTAAAAGTGTGAAAACATGAAAACAAACTAACTAACAATGAGAGAATTGATTGACTTATATAGCTAGGAAGAGTGAGAGGCACTGACTTCAGGCAAAGATAGATCCAGATTTTCAAAAAATGTCATGAGGTTTCTTTCTTAGCATTTCTTAACACTGTTTGATTCTGTTTTCCTCTGCTCAATCACATTCTCAGCAGTTTATTACTAGACGTTGGCAAATTGTCCAGCCTTGTACCTTTTATCATCCTTACATATGCAAATCCCATACAAGAGATTTTTTACCCAATAGTGTGTCAAATTTCTGGAAGGACTCTGGTTAGCATAAGTTGGATCATGTATCCTTCTCTGAAATTATTGCTTTGTCAAGAAGACAATGTACTCTGATTTGCCACATTTCAACATATGCCTACCCATGGGCAGGAAATGCGGAAAGGGTGACTCCTATTACAAACACAAGGCTGAGTAGAATTGTACCAGAATGATGGAGAGGTGGTTCCTCAAAAGATGGAATGCAGAGAAGATAAAGAAAGGTCCATGATAATATGACATACATGCTTTGACGGGGAGAGGCAGTAGGGTTACATCTTAAAACTCTGGCGGAGAGGCGAAAGGGTGAAGTGACCAAACGGGGGAACAGCTGTGCACATTCGCAATGTATGATGGACTTGCCCTAAGCATGTAAATACTGGTCTTCCTGGAAGGAGTGAAGACACTACTCTTAGAACATCCTTTTTCCATTTTCTTGGCTAAATTCAGAGACTTACCAAGGCTTCCATTTCGTTAGGATGGCCATCTTCTCCCCGCAGTTAAGCAGTCCCAATAAAGTATATAAAATGTGGACTCTTTTTGTCAAGAATTGTGGAGGGAAAGTGTGCATAAAGGAAATTTTTCTCCCCTTCTGTGCAGTAATTAGGAGACATAGCACATGGTGGAATAGATTACACAGATATATATTTTTTTAAAAGACTAAATTGTTCTTTAAAGTTTTTTCATTGACCAAATATAGTGACCTCCAACAGTGCTTAGTAGTACCTTAAAATTCTTAAAATCTTCTTGCTGTTCAAATTACTCTGTTTACTAATAATATGAATCAGTAATTTTGAATAATAAGCTAGAAAAAATTCTGGGCAAGTACTGAATAAAACTGTTTTTTAAATGAAAATTCTTCAGCAGATTTCATTTGAGTACTTTAAATTCCTTCAACATGTATGAGTACATTTAGTACGGAAGTGAAGCAAATGTTTAAGAAGTGGTTACATAAGCCCTCTTCTCTTCCTGCATGTAGGGTGGAACAAGCTGTCTCAAGAGCACATAAGGCACTTACTCCCCCGTACAACTTGAGTGAGGGCTGTTTCTTCCCTGGGCTCTAGAAACACATCCCAGGAATTCCTGACCTTAAGCTTGGAAAGAGGAACTTATTTGATAGTTAAATTTAACTCCCATATTGGATGAATGTATGCTTAATTCCCTTTTGATTCCAATACCCCTTTTCCCTCTGGGTGGGTGTTCCTAAATCTCCAGTTCAGGGGTCCTTAGAAAGGATTAACTTGTCCCTTGAACTCTTTGAAATGGCAACAATATTATTAATATATGTTTGCACGTATTCTATATAATATTTTGTAATGACTCCAAGAAAGGTTAAGGAACACCAGTTTAGAAGAAACCTGTTCTGAAAAGGTATTTACATAACACATTAGGGAATATGCTTGAGTCCCTCCCAACTCTTTGTTGCATCAAATAAAAATGTAAGGTTTCCATAACTGAGTTTCCTCACAAGATACTCAGTCTGCTGTAAAATTTCTATACCTACCTTCTAGGGTGTTGCAATTTGTGGTTATCTCCCTATCTTTCATTTCATTGTTCTAAGAATTAAGTCCAACTGTTGATTAAAATATATAGGATTAGGACAGTTCTCCAGTATCCTAACTATACTTTACATACAACTCTGCAGAAGGATGTGGCTGTTAAGAGATTCCAGATCTCTTCCACCACAATATTGTGGCATCTCCCTCCATTCATAAGCATAACAACTCAGGAGGCTGACAGCCACAATCTCCTTATTCACAGAAGGATGGTGGGCAGCACAGGTTAGCCTCTGTTCAAAGGGTTGGCCAGAGCTGACTACACTGAAATTTTAGAGTACTGTGCAATCTCTTTACTTGATATTTAACATATGGCATATGCTACTAGGTGTGAAACGATTGAAATTTTAATGAATAGTTTATACTTGGGTTTCCGAGGACCCCAGGCATTTAGGGAAGGCTGGTCTGTGAAATACTCATGAATGAAAATCACCCCAGATAACTGAACATTATTCACTCTACAGATGTGTGTATTATACAGTCAAATAATAAAATGAAAGCTTCACAGAATGCTGATTGCATTTGACATGCAGTTCCTTGTAATTATTGCTGAAATAAAGAAAGTGACATATAGAATGTGCCCACTGCTTCATTGTAGATGTGCTCAGATACGCTATTTGGAAAGAAAATAATATATTATTATTGAAAATGAAAGTGGCTCCTGTAAATGTACCCTGAATGCCTCTGCTTCAAATCTTCTGAACAAAATATAGCTTTGGCCAATGTATACAATAGCAACTGATTCATTTCATGGATAAGAAATCAGTAATCATGGCAAGTTAATAAATATAAAAATCTTAGAAAGTTCACACTCTCAGAAATGCAATTAGGTATGAGCTATGCCCTCCATCTTATCTTCTATATAAAGAATTTCTGAATGCAAGATGCTTAACTACACAGTATCTAGAAATATTTTCATTACTACATTAAAAATAAATAAAAAGAAGTAGTAAGCCCAGGACTAATAAGGTTTAATACACATGCTACATTTTTTATAACCATTGTTAATACTCCCTAGTCATACCACTCCTCACCTAACTAAAATGTGCAATTAACCAAGCTATCCCAATTCCTAGCCACGTTATATAGATAAGAATTTGTTGTATTTCCTATACAAATAAATGATTCTGTGTGAGTTAATCTAGAATTTCTACATCTGTCAATCACTTATTACCACTTCCACTGAGGCGAGAATCTCCAGGGCCTTCACAAGAGAGAAAATTAAAATTCATTGACAAAAGTTTGGCTCCAGCAACATAATTGAAAATTTGTAGAGTCAATGAATTTGGTCAAGGCTAAAATTGAAGATTTGGGGAAGTTTAACCACCTTTGGGACAGATTAATCATTTTCTCAATAGAAGGCTCAGAGGATGGCAGATAATACAAATTCCCTAATATCAAGAAATATTTGGTAATATCATAGGCCAGCTTATGATCCAAAATGACTCTCTCATAGTCTGGTTTTAGTGTCCCTTGATTGTAGGTTAACATAACTAGATTGAATGATTTTGGAATTATTCATGGACAATCTACAAATTATAAAAAGCCAGATATGCAAAATCAATAGTCAATTACATACTTTGTCTTTTTCTTTAGAAGTTCTTTCTTTCTTAATTTTTCTTCTCTGTTTCTTTCTCCCTCCCTCTGTCTCTTCCCTCCATCCCTTTATCTCTCCTCTCTAGCTGTCCCTCCCTCTCTCTCCTACTCTTACTCATTAACAATCAGGATTATTCTTATGTACCTTAATGTAAATATGAAGATTTCCCAGAGAAAGTTTGCCAACACTACCTCTATTTTTCTTTCTGTTACTTATTAGCTTTATTAATTTACCTTTGCCTCTTTGTAACATGGAGATAATTCTTGTTGCATGGAACGGTTGTGAGTAACAGATGGATAATGTGCAGGGCCCCTAGCACAATTAGGAGAATGGTAAAAAATACAAATGCATGGATATGAAAATACACAAATAAAATGGTGCTGGCTATTTTCCTCATGAAACTCACAATTGACTGAGGCCTTCTGGAAAATGATGGTAGGTGAGGCAGAGTAGTCCAAAATCTTCAGCAACTTTATTCTTTAAGAGAGGATGAGGCTGAAACAGCCCTGAAAAAGATCTACTAGGGTTTAGAACAGCAGATGAAGGCTGCACACCGCCCAGAGGAGAGAGGGACAAAAGAGGGAAATCATGACTACAGAACCATGAGTTGGAACCAGCAGCAGCTGCTGCTGCCAGCACCCTCCACCACACTCTTTAGAATTTTCGGGCCTCTGGGCCTGTGACTAAATACAAAGGGGGCTCCAGGGATCTACCACTCCAGGAAAGGGGAGAGAGAGGGACACAGCCTAAGGTTGACTCAGGTTCTGACCTGCATATTTGGGCTGTGGAGCCCCACGGACCCTACCAGGCCAGCTGGGACCATACAGTGGTTTGCCCTGGGAGCCTGTGAAGAACTAGAGAAATTCCACCCTCCCAATCTCCCTCTTTTCTAGCCTGGACTAATTGTTGACGACTCCACAGGACAGGGGGGAGAGAGCCTGGGGCTGACTTGGCTTTTGACTCACAGGTTTGGGCTGCTGTGTCCCAAGAGATCTTCCAGGCCAGGTGGGGCTGCACCATTGTTTGCCTTGGAGCCTGTAAGAGGCTAAAGATATACAAACCTCCCAATCTCCTCCTCTATTAACAGGGACTGATTGTTGAGGACTCAGAGGGGAGTGGAAATATTTCCTAGATGGGAAAAGGGAGGGGGGTGCCAGAGAAGACTGGAGAACTGTCTCAGAAAGTTTGAATTACAAGGCTCTTAGCCCCCAGACAGGAAGCTTTATCACATTGATTTGGTCTGTGTCACAACAAATACACTCCAACCAGGCATTGAATTGAGAGCTGCCAAAGAGCGCCATCTCCTAGCAGACCAAGGAAGTGCACATAAGAAAATTAAAAATAAGTAGGAGAGTTTTTTCCTGGCCTCTATAGTCTCCCTGCCCAAGGCCCTAGGAAGTGACGCTACAACCAATTACTGGGTCCAGTGCCCAGTTTTGAGCAACCAGCAAGACAATCCTAACAATCCAGGTTGAACCAGAAATCAAAGAGCTGTGGTAACTTGCAGCCTCCTGCCATAAAATCCCTATAAAAGAGAAAGAAATCAAGCATCTGAGTAAATTACGTTCTAACCAGATGCCTAAACACCAGCAAAAAATTACAAGCCATACTAAGAAAATAGAAGACATGGCCCAAGAAAAGGAATACATCAAAGTCCCAGAAGAGATGCAGAATTTGAGCAAACTTATCAGTGAGATAAGCACAAATTTCCAAAATCAAATTAATGAAAGACAATATAAAGAGATAAATAACATCAAAAAGACATTGAGCGAACGCAAAGAATTTGAAATCCTGAACAGAAAAGTAACGGAGTTCATAGGAATGAAAGACACAATAGGTGAGGTCAAAAACATATGTGAAGCATATAACAGCAGATTTGAAATGATAGAAGAAAGAAAAGTAATACCAAAGACAGAGCAGCTAAAATTGAAGAGAGAAAAGAACAGAGAAAGAAAAGAATGGAAAAATTTGAGCAGGGGCTCAGAGAGTTGAATGACAACACAAAATGCAACAACATACGTGTCACGGGAGTTCCAGAAGTGGAAGAGAAGGGAAAGGGGGCAGAAAGAGTATTTGAGGAAATAATAGCTGAAAATTTCCCAACTCTCACAAAAGAAATGAACTTACATGTCCAAGAAGCATGCCGTACACCAATCAGAATAAATCCAAATAGACCTACACTAAGACACATACTACTCAGAATGTCAAATGTCAAAGATAACCTCACAGGATTTGGATCATAGAAGGGTTACAATAGGTACTGCAGGGGATTATTGGGGGGGGTGTCTGGGGGGGGTTTCATGGGGATTGGTTCATCCGAATATACATGAAAGATATACAAAATCATTTAAAGGATCGGGGATAGGGCATGGTCACAATGGGTGGATAATCACACAATAAATGAGGGAATCTGAATTCCTAGCCTGGAGAGCTCTGCCACAGTCTCCAAGGGAGCAGCAATAGTCCTCTGAGTGCAGGGACAGTGCCTGTCAAAATAGGATGACCAACTGATGTGTTTTTTTTATTGATGACTACCCTTGTGAGTCTTTGCTCTTGTAAATGAGACTTAGCCTGCAGTTGTAGGGTGCCTAAGGGTTGCCACCTGAGAGCCTCCTTGTTGCTCAAATGTGGCCTCTCTCTAAGCCAAACTCAGCATATGATTGCATTACCTTCCCCCCAACTTGGGACATGACTCCCGGGGATGAACCTCCCTGGCAAAGAGGGATTAATACCAAGTGCCAACTGGCAACACAACTGGAAAAAGACCTTGAATAAAAGGGGGAAATGGTAAAGACAAATGAGTTCAAGTGGCTAAGAGACTTCAAAGAGAGTCGGGAGGTTATCCCAGAGGTAACTCTTACACACACCTCAGTAGGAGCTCATAGAACATCTAAGTGCCTATCACCCCACACAGAGGGGTTCCTGAGAGCTCCGGAGACACCCTGGTCCTATATAAGGGTGGATAGCCCCAGAGACTGATGCCTTATCAGTGAGTTCTATTTTGGAATCTGTGCTTCTGAGAGTGACAGAATTAGACTCAAGTCCTCCCTGCACATGGTTCACCAGTCCCTTCTATTCAAACCTATATGTGATGCTGGAGTTTTTAGGTATACTTCCAGAGACTGGAGCCTCCCGCCTACCTATGTGCCAGGTGTGCATGAAATCTAGGTGGAGCTGCAACTCCTACCCTACAGCTCAATGGACTCATCCAAGTCACCTGGTGAGGAGACAACGATGGGCAATGGCCATCCCAGGGAATGGA